>SJYC01035761.1:0-33053 GCA_006408675.1 Madoqua kirkii
AAAAAAAAAAAAAACAAAGAAGAAAACCCTCAACATTCAATAACAAAAGTCATGGAATTCAGTCCCACCGCTTCATGGCAAATAGATGAAGAAACAATGGAAAGAGTGACAGACTTTATTTTCTTGTGGACTCCAAAATCACTGTAGATGGTGACTGCAGCCTTAAAATTAAAAGACTCTTACTCCTTGGAAGAAAAATTTTGACAAACCTAGACAGCATATTGAAAATCAGAGACATTACTTGGCTGACAAAGGCCTGTCTAGTCAAAGCTATGGTTTTTCCAGTAGTCATGTATGGATGTGAAAGTTGGACCATGAAGAAAGCTGAGGGCTGAAGAATTGATGCTTTGAACTGTGGTGTTGGAGAAGACTCTTTAGAGTCCGTTGGACTGTAAGGAGATCCAACCAGTCCATCATAAAGGAAATCAGTCCTAAATATTCATTGGTGATGCTGAAGGCATCATTGGCTCAATGGACATGAGTTTGAGCAAGTTCTGGGAGTTGGTGATGGACAGGGAAGCCTGGCATGCTGCAGTCCATGGGGTCGCAAACAATTGGACATGACTGCACAACTGAACTGAACTGGCACAGTAATTTGTTACATTCTTAGAGTAAATAAGCATCAAAGATGTTTTCCAGTTCTGAAGCTAGTGCTTTTCCCCCTAAAATTGCTATCTAAATTTGTCGCTTACATCAGATATTTTTTCTAACTTTTAGAAGTGATTATTTCTAGCAAAGCATCACAAATCTATTTCCACATTTTCTTAGTACATTTGACAAAATGACAGATAAACATAGGATTCCATAATAAGGCCCAGCAATTCAATTCACTTGGTTTGGAGGAAGGAAAAATTAGATAGTAACCCCAATTTGTTTTCCTTGTTCCTTCTTTCTCACTTCATTTCTCCTTTCAATATTCATCTGTCTATCAATCTATTTACCTACCTATCTATCTACTGATACCTATGAATACAACAGAATATACAATTAACTCTTGAACTACATGAGTTTGAATGTGCTGCTGCTGCTGCTGCTGCTGCTGCTAAGTCTCTTCAGTCATGTCTGACTCTGTGCGACCCCATAGATGGCAGCCCACAAGGCTCCCCCATCCCTGAGATTCTCCGTACAAGAACACTGGAGTGGGTTGCCATTTCTTTCTCCAATGCATGAAAGTGGAAAGTGAAAGTGAAGATGTTCAGATTCAGGTTGAATCTGTGAATGTGAAACCACAGATATGGAAGACCCATCATAGGACTAAAGCATCTGCAGATTTTAGTATCCATGGTAGTTCCTAGAACCAATATCGCCCTCCCCCAGATACCAAGGGACCCTGTACTATTAATGATTTAAAATCTCTAGTTAGTTCTTTCCATGTTGGAACATCATTCATTTTAAACTCTGCATTAGCTCTTCTATAAGAAAAGATACTTAATTCACAGGGCTTCATATGGAATGAAGACACTTGCAGTGTAGATAAAGAGAAGTATGTAACAGAAATATTAAGTAGAAGTGTTAAGAAATATTATGGGAGAGTTTATAGAACACCAGCTCTTTTGAGTTCATTTATAAATAGAGTGAGTAATTACAAAATGCTATTATATTTCAAACTCTTAAACCTAGGAGCAGCAAGAACAAAATGCTGACTGTGAGATGGCTTTAGTCTAAATGACAGCTTTAGATTTTATTTTCCAGGCACTAGGATGCTTTTGAAGGTTTGCATTTGTTTTAGTATAGTTTTGGTTTTAGTTTAACCAGAGAAAAATTCATTTGAGGTTTTTATAAGATAAAATATATCATTCATAGGGAATAAAAACTGAAAACATGGTTCCTGGTTAGAAAACCAATGGAATAATCAAGACAAGAGTTGAGGTAGTTACAGTGGGTATACAGAAGGGGCACAATCAAATATTACTTAGGAAGTAAAGGCTGAGCTTCCCAGATGACTCAGTGGTAAATTATATGTCTGCCAACCAGGAGACTTGGGTTAGATCCTTGGGTTGGGAATATCCCCTGGAAAAGGAAATGAGAGCCCTCTCTGAATTCTTGCCTGGATAATGCCATGGACAGAAGAGCCTGATGGGCTATAGTCCATGGGGTCGAAAGAGTTGGACATGACTTAGTGACCATGTAGCAGCAGCAGCAGAGTAAAGGATAGCTGAGTGAATAGATGTTTACGTCAAGGAGAGAGGTACAATGCCTCTGAATTTTCCCTTTGGAAAAGTGGCAATTCCAATCAAGCTGATAGTTGGAATTTTCTTGATAGTTGATATTTTGTTTTCAATCTATCTTTATTAAGGCAGTACATGTCAAAGAAAAGTGATTTCAATTAAATTTGAAAACCGTCCCATCATCTACATACCTACAAAGTGAGTTTCTAGAATTCTGCAAGCACTCTCTCTCAAAACCTTTAAAAATTCATCTTTTAAATTTCCCATGTAAAAAGTGTAAAGACCCTTTCTTGTTAAGACTGCCTTGCTTCAACCCTGAAATTGAGCTTAAACATTATAAAGAAGTAAAACTATCATCTTTTTACAGTTGAGTTTATTCTTTTATTTTTAAAATGTAAAAGCTCAGATAAGTAGAAAACTGCATAATCACTAACATCTGAATTCAGATATAATTTAATTATTCTTGCATGGCATGATTACTGGTTGAAGAAAAATTTCAAATTTATTAAAATGACATAACCTGCACAACTAATTATATTACAATATGTTGCTGAGGAAATACATGAAGTATTTTCAGCTGTAATTAGAAATGTTAATTTCTTTTTTATTTGAATTATAAATGATGGAAAGAACTAAATCAAATGGCAAACATACAGGACTCTTTCAAAATTAATTTTTTTAATAAAAATAATTTATTACTGTTATATTTGCTCTTGAAGGGCATTGTGACTTTCTTGGTTTCACTGTTTTAGATTTTGCTAGTCTGCACTCTACCATAGTTTATTATCACCAATTTTTTCATCTCCAAAGAAATCAGAAAATGTGAAAATGACTTTACTCTGGTCATTAAAATGGTACATTGTGTGTTAGTCACTCAATCATGTCTGACTCTTTGTGACCCCATGAACTGTAGCCCTCTAGGCTCCTCTGTCCATGGAATTGTCCATGGAAGATCTTCCTGATCGAGGAACTGAACCCCAGTCTCTTGCAATGCAGGCTGATTACTTATGTCTGAGCCAGCAAGGGAGCTCTAGTTTCATTAAAGTGAAGTTTATGAGTGAGTTGCTCATGTAGTTTCTTTTAGAGATCTTTAACATTAGTCTCACCTCTTTGCTAGCTGATTCTGATGTGTTAGGAAAGTTAATCCAAAGTAACCATGCACAATACATTGAAATCATGGATTCCTGAAGGCAGTAAGATCAGTTGGGAAGCCATTGCAAAAGTTCAGCTGAGAGGTAGTTATGTCTGAATTGGCATTGCAAATGGAAAGGAATACTGCTTGAGAGATATGGAAGAGGATAATACAAAAGGACATTGAGATTGTGATGAAGGAACTTTTTTTTAAAGACAAAATTTAATAAGGTATAAAGTGATACTGTTAGCAGTATAGACTGTTAGCAGATAAAGACTCAAAGAAAAATGTTTTCTCATGATTGAGAGAACAAAGAAATGTTAGTTCAATTGTGACCTTAAGTTGAGAGTTTGAATCCTTTACTGGAATGTATTAAAAATACTCCACAAGCAAATGACAGTGGACATATAAGGACAGAGTGTAAGAGATAAGTTAGGACAAGTGCTAAACTTAGTAATCTACATCAGTACTTTTTAATTTTAATGTGAATATGAATCATCTGGGATTTCAAAAATGCATATTTTTATCTTAAAGTTCTGAAATGGGCCTTGAGATTCTGTATGTCTGATAAGCTTCTAGGTGATGTTCAAGTTATTTTTCTAATGACCATGCTTTGCATAGTAACTATATCACTTACAAATTAAAAAACAAACACATACATGAACAAACAAAAACAATGCCGTGTTCTAACCCCAGAAAGTTTAATTACATTTTTGGCTTAAAGTTGCCTGGAAACTACTATTTATTTCCCAAGGCAATTCTAATGTGCCACAAGTTTTATATGCTGTCAAAGTGGTAATTTCAAAGAGATAAAACAATCATTTACATGGGTGTATAAAAGGGAAAAGTAAGACCATGAAGAAAAAGAGCTTCTAGAATCATGAGAGGACAAAAGATAGTTTTTATAGTAAGGTAAACCAGAAGACGATAAAATTCAAGTCACAAGAGAGAATAAAAGATGACTAGTATTATTAAATACTCTAGAGATGTTAAAAAGACATGAAGCCATGGTGAACGATTAGGTTTATTCACTGAGAGGCTGACGGTGATCTTGAGTTTCCATTTGTGGTTCCAGGAGAGTTGTCATCTTTATTATTGAAAAAATACCAGGCTCCTCCATCCATGGGATTCTCCAGGCAAGAATACTGGAGTGGGTTGCCATTTCCTTCTCCAGGGGATCGTCCCAACCCTGGGATCGAACCTAGGTCTCCAGCATTGCAGGCAGACGCTTTAACCTCTGAGCCATCAGGGAATCCCTTCAAAAAAAAAAAATAATAACTTTATATTAATTAGGAGAAAGCTTATGATTTAATCTTAAATAATAATAAAGGAGAATATGAAGTAAAAAAGCATATAAAAACTCAAATTTTGTTACACATAAAATCACTAGCATCAAGATTTTTTCTATTTCATTCAGAATGTTCCATCTTTATGTTAGACAGGTGATAGACTCATCATAGCTACGTAGATGAACTAATTTTGTCAATATATGATCATAAATGTAACACTTTTATAATTCAAATATTAGCATTGAATTTATCAGTAGGTTAAAAAATAAGATCTCCAATATATTTAGATAAACATTAAAACATATTATTTCCTTCAAATGTATGCGCTGCTAAGCTGCTAAGTCACTTCAGTCATGTTCAACTCTGTGTAACCCCATAGACGGCAGCCCACCAGGCTCCCCCATCCCTGGGATTCTCCAGACAAGAACACTGGAGTGGGTTGCCATTTCCTTCCCCAATGCATGAAAGTGAAAAGTGAAAGTGAAGTGCTCAGTCGTGTTCAACCTTCAGCGACCCCATGACTGCAGCCCACCAGGCTCTTCTGTCCCTGGGATTTTTCAGGCAAGAGTACTGGTGTGGGGTGCCATTGCCTTTTCCATTCAAATGTATATATAAAGTTAATAAGATTATAGAAGTTTTAAAGTAAAAGTCACTATTTTCTTGTTTGATGCATATGACATTAGGTCACATTTATTGAATTTTTGATAAAAGAAATGAAAAATTAGCATGCTCATTTCCTTCTACTTCACTTTCTTCCAATTTTTAATTATATATATGTTTATATATTGAGATTTATTATAATATATGCTATTATTTAACCATAATGAGAAAGTTCAACCTTCAGCGACCCCATGACTGCAGCCCACCAGGCTCTTCTGTCCCTGGGATTTTTCAGGCAAGAGTACTGGTGTGGGGTGCCATTGCCTTTTCCATTCAAATGTATATATAAAGTTAATAAGATTATAGAAGTTTTAAAGTAAAAGTCACTATTTTCTTGTTTGATGCATATGACATTAGGTCACATTTATTGAATTTTTGATAAAAGAAATGAAAAATTAGCATGCTCATTTCCTTCTACTTCACTTTCTTCCAATTTTTAATTATATATATGTTTATATATTGAGATTTATTATAATATATGCTATTATTTAACCATAATGAGAAAAGTTTTCATCTAAAATTTGCATTTAAAAAAATTCAATACTCACCAGTGGTTTGTTACCATTATTACTTTTTTCTTTTCTTTAAAAAAAATGTATATTATGATTACTTAAGTCTCACTATAATTTTATTTATGTACTTGTTTGTTTGATTAAAAGACATTTTCCTGGGTGATGTTCTCTGAATGCTTGTTTGCTTACATGTTGCTGGTTATCATTACACTTGAAAGAAAGTTTGACTGGGTATAAAATATGTGGGCTATGCTTTTTTTTTTTCCATGTAGAACTTTGTAACAAAAATAATAATGCTATTCAATATTTGTTGAATGTTTATCAAGAAATTTATATTTATTATCCCCTTTAATTCCTATAGTGACAGCATTGTGGTAGGCTGAATAATGGTCCTCAAAGGTACCCAGCCCCTAATCTCTGGAACCTGTGAATGTTACTTTATATGCCAAAGGAGTCTTTGCAGATTAAATTAGAGATCTTGCAATGAGATTACCCTAGATTATCTGGGTGGGCCCTATATGCACTTCTAAGTGTCTTTATAGTTTAGTTTAGTACAATTCAGTCGCTCAGTTGTGTCCAACTCTTTGGGACCCCATGAATCATAGCAAGAAGTGTCTTTATAAGAGAGAGGCAGAGAGAAGAACACAAAGAAAAGAAGGCTGTATGATGGAAACAGAAGCAGAGTCAGAAAGAAAGATACCACAGTGATAACTTTAAAGATGTGATGAAGGCACCATGTGCCAAGGAATGTAGCTCTAGAAATGGGAAAAAGCAAGGACACAGATTCTCCCCAGAGCCTCCAGAGGAAGTAGAGCCCTACCAATACCTTGATTTTTGGCTTAGTGAAACCATTTCTGACTTCCGACATCCAGACTAGAAGAGAATAAACTTGTGATGTTCTAAATCCCTAAACTTGTGGTAATTTGTTAAAGTAGCCATAGGAAATGAATACATCTCTAAATTAGACATAGTTATTGTCAGACATTATTTTGGGGGGCTCCAAAATCACTGCAGATGGTGACTGCAGCCATGAAATTAAAAGATGCTTACTCCTTGAAAGAAAAATTATGACCAACCTAGATAGCATATTCGAAAGCAGAGACATTACTTTGCCGATGAAGGTTGGGGGCAGGAGAAGAAGGGGATGACAGAGGATGACATGGCTGGATGGTATCACCAACTCAATGGACATGTATTTGAGTGAACTCCGGGAGTTGGTGATGGACAGGGAGGCCTGGCATGCTGCAAGTCATGGGGTCGCAGAGTCAAACAGAACTGAGTGACTGAACTGAATTGAACTGATTGTCTTAGTTTGGGCTGCTATACGGAATACCATAGACTGAATGACTTAAATAACTTGTATTTTTTACAGATCTAGAAACTTAAAAGTCCAAAATCAAGGTGCCAGACTACTAGGTTCTTGGTGAGAGCCCCTTTCTTGGTTTCCAGGTGGCTGAAGATGGAGAGAGAACGCGGGCTAGCCATCTCTCTCCTTCCTCTTCCTCTAAGTATGCTAATTTTATCATGGGAACTCCACCCTCATGACCTAATGACCTGCTTTATCTCCAAATACCATCCTATCAGGGACTGGGATTTCAACATGTGAATTTTCAGGAAGTCACAAACATGAAGTCTGTAACAGTTATTATTCCAATTTTACAGATGAAGATTCTCACATACAGAAAAGGAGATCAGTCCTGGGTGTTCTTTGGAAGGAATGATGCTAAAGCTGAAACTCTAGTACTTTGGTCACCTCATGTGAAGGGTTGACTCACTGGAAAAGACTCTGATGCCAGGAGGGACTGGGGGCAGGAGGAGAAGGGGACAACAGGGGATGAAATCGCTGCATGGCATCACTGACTCGATGGACCTGAGTTTGGGTGAACTCCTGGAGTTGGTGATGGACAGGGAGGCCTGGCATTTTTTGATTCATGAGGTCTCAAAGAGTCGGACACGACTGAGTGCCTGAACTGAGCTCTTCTACCAACAAAGTATGAGTGCTCTTATTGCTCAGTATTTTCTATAAGAAACAATACCAAACATATTGTTTTTGCTAATATATTTATAAATTTTTTTTTAAAAATCACTTTTGTGATTTGTTTTATATTCCATTAGTTTTAAGGAAAATTTAGTAATTATTCATTTTTTGTCCATTTGTATATTTTTTGATATTTTTTATTCATATCTCTTTCCATGATTTTTTGCTTTTTATTGCAGTTTTCTCTATATGATATTTACATTGGGTTTATTTTCTTACTGATTTAAGAAACTCTGTTGTTCAGTCACTCAGTCATGTCTGACACTGCTGCTTCATGGACTGCAGCATACCAGGCTTCCCTGTTCTTCACCATCTCCTGGAGTTTGCTCAAACTCATGTCCATTGAGTCGGTGATGCTATCCAACCATCTAGTCTTCTGTAGTCCCCTTCTCCTCCTGTCTTCAATCTTCTCCAGCATCAGAGTCTTCTCCAGTGAGTCAGCTGTTTGCATCAGGTGGCCAAAGTATTGAAGTTTCAGCTTCAGCATCAGTCCTTCCAATGAATATTTAGGACTGACTCCCTTTAGGATTGACTGGTTTGATTTCCTTGCAGTCTGTGAATTCAAGCAGTTCACAAAAAACTCTGTATATTCAAATAATTCACACATATTGCCTATATGTGTATTTCAAATACTTTCCTGGTAGATCACTTCCTGGTAGGTCATGAGCATCATGTTGGCATCAGCCCCAGCCAAAAGAAAATACATGTACTCATGTACATTGGCAAGTTCATGAGTCAGATTTCTGATTTTACTCCTGAAAATAACCCTCTTCTTCATTAACTGCTCATCACCATAGTATGCAAAAGCTGATATTCTAATATCTCTCTGGTGCAATCCTTTCCTCTCAACATCAAACACTTTCCTCTCAGTGAGCTGTCATCATTGATTAACAAGATTCAGTGTCTCAATTTAAATAAAAGTTAACTGACCAAAATATAATTAGACATTGCTTTGAATGAAACATTGAAAAGTTATTACCTTGAAATTTTAATTCATTTGAATAAAATATCAAATTATTTTGTTAATTCACTTAATTACTAATCAAAGATCAGTTGACTATTTGTTAGGGTTAGGAACTAATTTCATTGGATTCAAAGCTAATTGAGATCTTGGGGCTACATTAAAGAAATTAAAATTTTAGTTGTGGAAGAGAAAACAAAAAGTATATTGTGAAATGTTCTATAAAAATATGATATAATAAAAGGGAAATTAGAACAAGTGTAACACTATCAACAAGCAGAGAAAGAACACATATACTCAAGTTAGGAAAAATTACCCAGAGAGCCTAGCTATTACTAATGTAAATAGGAGTACAAATGCATAAAATGAATTTTAAGTGTTCCTTTGGCACTCATTATATACATCTGACCATACTCCTTCACCTGGGATTATGCATCATTACAACTAAGCTCAGTTTCAGGGAAGATTTATAAAACAATGAGGGAGAAAGTAAACATCTGCTTAGACTGTTAAATAAGGCAAACAGTCTGGCAAACATAACAATGACAAATTTCAGACTCCCATCTAGTTAATGCTCAAATTCATTCTGAGGATTTCTTAAATGTTGCTGGGAAAACTGAAGATGCCATAGTAGTATCATAAAGAAGACTTTTGTACCAGAAATATGAGGAAGAGACGAAGAAGGCCAATACCTTTCATAATCTATTTATGTAAACATCAGAGTAGGACTTTCCTGATGGCTCAGTGGTGAAGAATCTGGTTGTCGATGCAGGAGACAGGTTTGATCCCTGGGTCAGAAAGATTCCCTGCAGAAGAAAATAGCTACCCACTCCCGTATTCTTGCCTAGAGAATCCTATGGACAGAGGAGCCTGATGGGCTATTGTCCATGGGATCTCAAAGAGTTGGGCACAACTTAGCAACTGAAAAACAACAACATAGTTGATCAGTTTGCTCCCAGGCAGCAAAATAGAGCAAAATCCCTGTATCATTCAGTGTTGTTTTAGTTGCTAAAGGCAACTAGATGTTAGGCATAATATTCTTAGAGGTTCTGCTTAATTACCCTGTGATGCCCTTATTGTAAGGCCTTAAATTGCATAAATCTATGGAATTACTTCCTTTTTCTATTGCTGTGCGATACTTATTTAAAAGCTAACCTTGTAGATAAGTGGTAAAATTCAGATTCTGTATTATTGCAATTGTTTTCTTCCTGAGGAAGGACTGGTAGTTTGTTCTGATACTGAGATTTTATCCTAATGTCTGACTCACTCAAATTCAAATGACTTTTTAGTCTCACTGCAGAGTCAAGCACTGACTGTAGACTTCAGCAGCTTCGCTTTTCTTTCACAGAATTTCTTACTTTATGAGTTCATTTACAGCAGTCCACAGACTACTTATAAAAATAGAGCCCACAGTCCAAAGTTGCTTAGCAATTCTCCTGCATGCTTTCTAGAAAGGTTTGTTGAGAAAATTCAGGCCCATCAGCTGTAGTCATTGAGGCTTATGAACACAGTGAGACAGGAAGCCATGATTTCAGGAATTACTAAGCAGTACTTCTGACCTTTCATTTCCCCTCTGGGAATCTTTGTCTTCCAGATGATTTAGCAGTTGTCACCACCTGGGCTCCCAGCAAGCCTGCCACATAACTACAGCATGACCTTTGACTGGTACATTCACTTACTACCAGCTGAGGTCTATAAAAATGGTGAGTTACCATCCATTTCATTAAGCAACAAACTTTCGCACCAACAGCAGTGTCAAGGGGAGGCTTGAAAACTTAGCATTGCTTTAACATTTTCTGCTATCTCTAACCATTCAGCCATCCAGATAACCCAAATAAACAAACAATATGAAACAACCACAGGCACCTGATAGATGACTTTCCAGGAGAAGTTTCTTAGCCTCCGACCTTCCATTCAGATTAATGTCTACAGGCACTCCAAAAGGAAATTCTGGAAACATCAATGGTTAGTACTTCAAGTATTTTAATATTTTGAATTAATTAAAGGAACTGATATTTATTTAAAAAAAAACTATTATGTTTGCATTGTTTAGTCACTAAGTTATGTCCAATTCTTTGTGACACCATGGACTGTAGCCTACCAAGCTCCTCTGTTCTTGGAATTCTCCAGTCAAGATTCTAGAGTGAGTTGCCATTTCCTCCTCCAGGAGATCTTCCCAATCCAAGGACTGAACCCACATCTCTTTTATTAGCAGGCAGGTTATTTACCATTAGTGCCACATGGGAAGCCCCTGCACCTCAGATTCATTGCAGCACTATTTACAGTTGCCAAGATACAGAAACAATCTATTGACGCATGAATGAATAAAGAAATTGTGGTATATAGATATATATGTATACCACACACACACACACACACACATATATATATATATATATATACCACACACACACACACACATATATATATATATATATATATATATATACACACACACACACACACACAGGGGAAAATGACTAAGCCATAAAAAAGAATGAAATTTGTTATTTGCAGCAACATAGATGGGCCTTGAGGGCATTATGCTAAGTGAGATGAGTCAATCAGAAAAGACTCCTATCATTTCTCTTCTATGATAAATCTAAAAACAAAAACAAGCAAAAAACCCACACAAACAAAATAAATACCAAGTTCATAGATAGAGAAAACGAATTTGTGGTTGCCAGAGGTGAGGGTTAGAAGGTGAGAGGTAAAAAGAAAAAAGGTAAAAAGAAAAAAGGAGGTGCACACACACCAAGAAAAGAGCTGAAGTTTTTTTGCATGTAAAATATTAAGGAGACTAGTCTGCAATCTTTTAAGAAGCATGGACTGAGATTATTTTGGGTAATATTTACAGCAGCTTCCAATCCACACTGTTTACTTGAAAATCCTTGTTAAAAAAAAACAAATATTTTTTTTCTGTTTTATAGTCTATTTTTTTTAATTTTACTTTATTTTACTTTACAATACTGTATTGGTTTTGCCATACAAAAATTTAAATATACATTTACTCCTTATGATCCTTTAGTCCCACTCCTAGGCATTTGTCCAAAATAAATGAAAACAAGTCCACACAAAAGCTGTTTGTGAATGTTTATAACATCTTTTTTATAATTGCCAAAAAATGAACATGAAGCAAGTGCCTTCTACTAAATGAAAGGAACTCCAGGCTATCAAAGCCAATGAAAGAAGAAACACACATTTGCAAACAACTGTTATAACAGTTCAGCTCCTGAAACACATCTGGAGCTGGCCCAGCTAAAGGAGATCACAGACTGAGGCTCGAGTTCCTGGCTTAAAGCTGTGAAGGATTTTGTGCTGGGCACATAATTTATTCCCTAGGCCTCTTCCTTAATAGTCTCTGGTGATCCTTATGTGACTGCGGTTTTGAGATGAGCAGGAACTCAACTGCCAGATCCTTCCAGCAATCCCGACTCCCACCTTATGCCAAGCCCTGTGCCATGTGCTAGGCTGCATGGCAGGATAAGAATGCTCAGGAACTGTCACAGTTGTTTCGGAATTCTGCAACTCAGAGGGAATGCTTAAGGTCATCTCTCCCACTTTTCCCACAATCTGGTTAATATCAAGGTGGGTAGGAGATTATCCAGAGACATGAGCAACTAAAGGACTGAAGAAGAAAAGGTGTCCGTGGAGTGTACATGCATTTCTGTGCAGCGCAGGGTAGTCAGAGAGGGAGAGACACATGAGGGATCTTTTTCTCTTACTCAGGAGTTTCCTGTGTAATATCATGTTTGCCCATTTAATCCCATCTCAGTATCTGCTTCTTGCTGCTGCTGCTGCTGCTGCTGCTGCTGCTGCTGCTGCTGCTAAGTCGCTTCAGTCGTGTCTGACTGTGCGACCCCATAGACAGCAGCCCACCAGGCTCCACCATTCCTGGGATTCTCCAGGCAAGAACACTGGAGTGGGTTACCATTTCCTTCTCCAGTGCATGAAAGTGAAAAGTGAAAGTGAAGTCGCTCAGTCATGTCTGACTCTTAGCGACCCCATGGACTGCAGCCCACTAGGCTCCTCCATCCATGGGATTTGCCAGGCAAGTGTACTGGAGTGAGGTGCCATTGCCTTCTCCGATCGGCTTCTTAGATGAACTAAAAAAACAAAAACAAGCATTTACGATACTTACATGAGCATGAAATATTCTTTAAACAAGTCTAAGCTTGACTAAAGCTTAAGCTTTACCTGAACCTAAGGACTGGAACAGACTGTTCTCATCCGTGAGTACAAGCCATAAATGAATACACAGAGACAGCAAAGACGAGTTGCATTGTCAACACTCCGTTTCCGAGTTCAAGTCCACTAGCTTTGAATGGGTCCCAGAACAATTTAGTAATCTCGACTGAAGCAGATTCATTGAAGTAGTTGGTGGATGGGGTGAGTGAAACTCAGGTTGGAGTGGTGTAAAGAATGATGTGATGTCAGCAAGTGGAGGAAAGGAATGTAGGTGATTATCTGGAGACACTTACGGAGAACTTTTGCTAGTGAAGAATACGAAGACAAAAATTTTGAAATATTGAGAGAACTACCAGAATGGGACACAGAGATCCAAATGCTGTTGAAAAATGATACCAATAGACTTGCTTATGATGCAGCATCTCCACAACTCTTCAATTCATAAAAAATGCAATATCTGTGAAACACAATAAAATGAAGTATGCCTGTAAGCTTCTTACATCTGTAAGAATATAGGTAGGGTGTTGGCTAGAGAGGAATAAACTTTCTTAAAGGGAAATAGTGGTTCTTTCCAGACAAGTGGGTTAATGGGAGTGCTTTACAAAGGTCTATGGCTGTACTAACTGTTTAGCTTTCTTTTGTCATCCATGCCTTTCTTTTGTCACCCATCCGAAGACAAAGAGTTCCTAGGTCATGAATCTTATGAAGGTGGATTTTTACAGGTATCACTTTCTTCCAGGTGAAGGTGATCACAGTGAGCATTTCTTATGTGCCAGGTACTTTGTTAGGCACTTTACAGGAATCAAATTATGTATTCTTCCCAATGTCTCAAGAAACAAACATTATTCTTCATTACCAAAGAGAAAATTGAGGTCAAGAGAGATTAAATAATATGTATAAAGTTAGGTACATTGCAGAACTAGGTTTCCATCCTAAGTTCATGGTATTTACTACTAAGCTCTGCTGTTTATGATTAGAATTGTCTTATGAAACCCATTGTGGGTAAGTTTTGACATATTTTTTAATACTGACAGTTCAGTTTCTCCATAGTGCACTGTTTCTAGAATGATTCAAAGATGAGGAGCTTTCTCTTTCAAATTTACCTCTTCTCTATTCAGAATACCCCATTATCACAGATGTTTTGCCTTGTCATCAGTGGTGTTCTGGTGTTTAATAACCAGATCTCCAAGGGAAAAAAAAAAAGCTGACTTATAACAGTAATCTCACCATTTCTTAGTCCAGTCTACCAACAAGATATCACTAAATGCAAAGTTGAAACGAATGCAGTGAAATCTATAAAACACACAATATATTAATATTTCTACCATATAGATACAATAGACATGGAACCTCAAGAGCATGGAAAATAGTAAAACACAGTAAAACAATAGTGGAGTAATGATTATTAACTTTGTTTTTATTATGCTAATTACCACTTCATATAATTTTTATTTTGGCTGTTTTAAAAAAACAACTTTAAAATTCTTGATAATTTTATAATTGACTCTTTCCAGCTGGAATGAGCCCATACCAGCATATTGTTTATGACCCTTTTAAATCCTCCCCCTCTGGCTTATATGTTTTTACTCAATTCTCCTTACAAGCTGTTCCTACCTTAGATCTTCCCCTTTATGTTTTCTTGATCTTCACAGGCAACTCTCTTGCAACGTCTTTGGCTCTCCTGGTTTAATGGCTCATAGAAACCTAAATCTGATAAATAATCAATTCTTCCAGAACCTCTGGAGAAATGATAATTCTATCCACTCTGATTAGAAAATTTTCACCTTATGCTCGCATGCCATCAGTTTCAAGAAAATAAAAGATGATCTCCAAGCCTCCATGAGAAGAAGCTCCATAAGCAAGAATATCCTATGTAATAGGTGTGCCTGTTCAGCTGGAGAACTATTGAGCTCTCAGTTGACCATCAGATCTTTTTTCTTCATTTTTAAGATTTTAATTATATATATTTTAAGGAGATATATAATATTATATAAGTTTAAGGTATACAATGTGTTGATCTGATATATATTACACTGATTCTTAGACAGAACAGGGCGCTATGGTCCTTGCTCCTCCATGTCCTCTGCCTGCTTTTTCTGTGTGGAGAATTTTAGTCAAAGTAAGTTTAATCAAAGAAATGAGAAATGCAGAAACAAAGAAAAATAGTCAAAGGAGGCCAAATAATAATAACGTACTCATTAAGCATAGTCAAGGACCTTTAGCTCCTTCTCAAGGGCTATAGTGAATATTCTGAGCCATATCCTGTGAGCCGTCTTATAGATACTGATACCCAACTAGGTGGAGAAGTTAGCTGTGTGATGACCAGATTATAGCCATGACATAAGCTTCCACAGTTTCAAGAACTGGCCTCAAGGAAATGGAAGCAAACCCACCCTAGAACTGAAGATTAACTGTACTTAAAACAATCAAGATGATGGTGGTCAGACTCCTGATGACCGATTTCAAGACGACTGTTAGAGCTGACTATACTGTTTCTACATGTAGCCTCCTCCCTCTATCTATAAAACTTCTTGGGTGTAGGGGGATGGGGAGTAGTTGGCCTTTGGACAGGCATCTGCCCTCCCCAATGACTGTCAGCGTGCAAAATAAAGCAAACTTTCCTTTCCACCAAGCTGGACATTTTAATGGCTTTTGAGCAGCAAGCAGTCAGACGTGGGCTCAGTAACAATATTTCTAATAACTTTTGTCATATCACATAACTATCACTTATTTTTGCATGGGGAAAACATGCAAGATCTAATCTCTTGGAAACTTTGAAGTATATAACACAGTATTGTTAACCATAGTTACTATGCTGAGCATTAGATCTCCAGAACTTATCCATCTTTTACTTGCCAGTTTGTACCCATTAAAACATCTCCTCAATTTCTCCACCACCCCATCCAGCCCCTGATAATCAGTATTCTACTCTGTTTCTTTGAGTTCTGGATTTTTAGATTCAATTTAAGTTATATCATACAGTGTTTGTTTTCCTTGCCTGTGTTTTCTCTCTAACTGTAGTGCCATCCATGTTGCTGCGAATGGCAGGATTTCCCTCTTTCTCATTGCTAACTAACATCCATTGTATATATACTGTATATACCACATATTATTTATCCATTCATCCCTTGGCAGGCACTTAGGTTGTTTCTATGTCTTGGTTATTGTGAACAATGCTTCAATAAACATTGATTGTAAGATTTTATACTGGGTTTCCCCAGAAGCAGATTTCTACTATAAGAATCCAACTGCAAGAACTTTACCAATGGAATACAAGGAACAATAGAAAGAGATATAGGAAAGGGATGCCAGGCAGTAAAAGGTACGGTATTAAGCCATCCACTACAGAGGACAGCTGAGGCTTAATCCCATATGGAACTCTGGAAGCTGCTAAACATACATCTAAGAATTGTTCCAGTTCCAGAGACCTCATATGAGAAATGCTGAGGCAGTAGAATCAGACAGTTTCCCATAATTTCTTATCTGCTTGGATAGTCACTTTCTGCAGTGCCTGTAAAAAGTCCCCAGGAATACGTGTACAGATACTGGCAGTTGAAGGTCCACTTGAGCATAAAGTAAGATCCAGTGGTTACAGCCAGAACTCAGCATCTGCTATGCACAGTAGCGGCCTCCCACACACAGGAAAAGTTTTCCTGGGAATTTAGACTGTTCTTCAAAAGAGCTTTGCCCCATATAATTGCAACTATAACTACTATTTTTAAAGTACTCAGTATTTGTATGCACCATTCTTAGGATGGTATGTTTCCTTCTTCCTTTAATTGAAAGGAAACTGATGAATTTGTGAAGTACATTAAAAAGTATGGCGAAGTGGAATTTGTTTTTACATCTTTCCTCATTTTGAAGATCAATGAAGATTTCTTAATACTTTACTTAAGGTATTATGAACGAAATTCACACCGAATTCATCTGTTGAAGCCATAAACCCCAAAGAACTAGATTTGGAGACTCAGGCCTCAAAGAGTAATTAAGGTTAAATGAGGTCATGTGGGTGGGACCTAATCCAATAAGGTTTGACCAATGACCTTATCCAAAGAGGGACACCAGAGAGGTGAGTGCACAGAAAAAGCAAAATCATGTGAAGACACATAAGAAGGTGACCATCTGCAGACCAAGGAGAATGACCTCAAGAGAAACCAGAGCTTCCAATACCTTGATCTTGGAATTCCAGCCTCCAAAAATGTGAGAAAATAATCCTTTGTTGTTTAAGCCACCCAGCCTGTGATATTTTGTTAATGCCAAAGGAGACTATCTCATCATTTCTTAATTTGATTGTAACCTTGAGTTTGACAATGACTTTGGGGTACTTTGAAACAAATTAGAAACTTTCAAAGAGATTTTGAATTGATTACCCATGAATGCTACACAGTCTTCTCTTACACAGGACTCCAGATTTCAAAAAGATAGCCTTGAAACCAAGACTAAAAATAACAGTACTGGAAATTGTGTTATTTTCTGTCTCACTTCATTTCTGGCACAGTTGAGTTGGGAATGCTGTTCTCTTATGTTTAGACAAGCAAAGGTATTGTAGGTCGGTCCCAATTTCCCACAAATGATACTCAAGTCTCTACAATATCCAGGAATTCACTTTTATTTATTTGAACAAACCTATCTGTCATGAGATATGTGACTTTTGCTAAAATTTTTGGCTCATTCTCACTGACTATGATCATGACTAATTATTTTAACTCTGATGCTTTGCTATGTACTTTAATTGCTCCATTTATATAACTAACGGTTGTAAATGCATGAAGATTATTTCTGTTAAAATAAAAATAGTATCCCTGAAACAATAACGTTTTCACATTAGCTTAAAGAGTATCTTTCCAAAAATAGAAGCAATACTTTTCCTAACTATTTTATGAATGTACTTTCTGATGCAGTTTTAATATCAGTAGCTCTTTTGGTTAGATCATTATGCAGTGAATACTTACAATTTGATTTTTAAAGTTATTTAAATACATTCAGTCTTATGAAATCTAATATCTTTGTCCAGCTAGAAGGAGCAGGCTAGCATAACCACTGATGAAATAATGGAAAATATTCACAAAGAGTCAAGGTGTTCCCAATCTGCCTATTTAAAAACTAGCTCTCAAGAGGCAGTTTGAAGAGCATAATCTGCAAAATGGGATTTGAAAGGGTGGCTACAGTTACTTGTTTGTGTTGAATCTTCATTAGCATCCTTGGAAAGTACAGTGGATTAAGTGTTTCTTGAGGATGCTTCAGGAGACATCCCTAGTGGTCCAGTGGTTAAAATCTGCCTTCCAATGCAGGGGATGTGGGTTCAATCAGAGAACTAAAGATCCCACTGGTGATGGGGCAACTAGGCCCAGCACCACAACCAGAGCTCTAGAGCCTACAAGGTGCAACTACTGAGTCTGTATGCTCTAGAGCTGGTATTCCACAACAGAGGTCCGCCCACTTGCAACTAGAAAGTTCTGCCCATGTACCAGAACTAAGAGCCTGTGGGCAGCAACAAAGACACATTGTGGTCAAAAAAAAGAAAAAGAAAAAAAAAAAAAAGAATGCTTCATAGGGACCTTCATAGAAGAATTTCATAGAGGGTGGAGATAAAGAAAACAGAAAAATAGAATAAAAGTCAGTATGGGCAGTGGGCTCAGTCCAAAAAGTTATAAAATAGGCACACATGGACTCCATCCTACTTCCTCTCTTGCTTCTTTAGTATGATCCCTTTCCTTCCTCTCTCACTTCTTGTTTGCAAAGGGTGTGTTGTCAGTTTCCATACAGGAGGGCACACTGGAACAAGACTGGGGTATATACTGGACCTTAGATATCCTAAAGGATACCTCTCATTACATATTATCTCTATTTATTACCTGGGCTCTTCTCTCAGTGTGGTAATATTCATTCATTTTTTTCAATACATTAGTGAAAAGTGGCTTCGGTTTTGGCATTATCTTCTACAAATTTTAATATTGCCCACAAATTACATTGAAATTTGAAAAACCAATTCAATTCTTACATTTTACAAGAATAAGAAGTATAGTTGATTTACAATGTTGTATTAGTTTCTGCTGTACAACGATTCAATTATATAGACATAATCATATACATAAAAGAGAAGTGAAAGTCGCTCAATCATGTCTGACTCTTTGTGAACCATGAACTATACAGTATAGTGGAACATATATTCTCCAGGGCAGAATACTGGAATGGGTAACTTTTCCCTTCTCCAGGGGATCTTCCCAACCCCAGGATCAAACCCAGGTCTCCAGCATTGCAGGCAGATTTTTTACAAGTGAAACCCAAAAATACTGGAGTGGGTAGCCTATCCCTTCTCCAGTGGATTTTCCTGAGCCAGGAAACAAACTGGGGTCTCCTGAATTGCAGGTGTATTCTTTACCAACTGAGCTATCAGGGAAGCCATATTATATATATGGGTATATACATATATATATATATATATATATATATATATAATTCTTTTTCATATTTTTCCCTTATGATTTATCAGAGTATTGAATATAGCTCCCCGTGCTATACATTAGAACTTTGATGTTTATCTATCCTATATTTGAGAGTCTGCATCTGCTAATCCCAAACTCTCAATTTTTCACTCCCACTAACCCCTCCGACTTGGCAAATACAAGACTGTTCTCTATGTCTGTGAATCTGTTCCCCTTCTCCTCCAGCCTTTAATCTTTCCCAGCATCAGGATCTTTTCAAATGAGTCAGTTCTTCTCATCAAGTGGCCAAAATATTGGAGTTTCAGCTTCAGCATCAATCTTTCCAAAGAATATTCAGGACTGATTTCCTTTAGATGGACTGGTTGGATCTCCTTAAAGTCCAAGGGACTCTCAAGAGTCTTCTCCAACACCACAGTTCATAGTTTGTTTCACAGACACGTTAATTTGTGTTGTATTTCAAATTTCCCACATAAGTGATATCATATGCTATTTTTTCTTTCTCTTTCTGACTTACTTCACTTTGTATGATAGTTTCTAGGCCCATTCATGTTGTGGAAAATGGTACAACTTCATTCCTTTTTATGGTTGAGTAATATAACATCAAACCAAACTGCTGGACTGCTCCATGTCCAGTTCAAACTGTCACTTCTTGACCCACATACAGGTTTCTTAGGAGACAGCTAAAGTGGTCTGGTACTCCCATCTCTAAGAATTTTCCACAATTTGATGTGACCTACACAGTCAAAGGCTGTGTAGTAAATGAAGCAGAAATTTCTATTTTTCTGAAATCCCCTTGCTTTCTCCATGATCCAACAAATGTTGGCAATTTGAACTCTAGTTCCTTTGTCTCTTCAAAACTTGGTTTTTACGTCTGGAATTTCTCAGTTTATGTTCTGCTATAGGCTTGCTTGAAAGATTGTGAGCATAACTTTGCTAGCATGTGAAGTAAGCCCAACTGTAACGCAGTTTGAATATTATTTGGCATTGCCCTTCTTTGGGATTGAAATGAAAACTGACTTTTCCAGTCCTGTGGCCTGTGCTGAGTTTTCCAAATTTGCTGGCATATTGAGTGCAGCATTTTAACAGCATTAGCTTTTAGGATTTTAAATAGCTGAGCTGAGGTTCTGTCACCTTCTGTAGCTTTGCTCATAGTAATGCTTCCTAAGGCTCACTTGACTTCATAGGGGATTTTATTTAGGTCATATCTGAATGGCCTAATCCTTTTCCCTGGGTTTTCTTCAATTTAAGCCTGAATTTTACAACAAGGAATTCATCATCCACAATCAGCTCCAGGTCTTGTTTTTGCTGACTGTGTAGAGGTTCTTCATCTTAGGCTGCAAAGAACATAATCAATCTGATTTCAGTATTATCTGCCCAGTGATGTCCATGCGTAGAGTCTTCTGTTGTGTTGTTGAAAAGATGTTTGCTCTGACCAGTGTGCTCTTTTGACATAACTCTGTTAGTCTCTGCCCTGCTTCATTTTGTTCTCCAGGGCCAAACTTGCCTGTTATTCCTGGTATCTCTTGACTTTCTACTTTTGCATTCCAGTTCCCTATGATGAAAAGGACATCTTTTTCAGTATTAGCTCTAAAATATCTTGTAGGTCTTCTTAAAACCATTTGACTTCAGCTTCTTCAGCAACAGTGATTGGGGCATAGACTTGGATTACTTGTGATGTTGAATGGTTTGCCTTGGAAACAAACTGAGGTCACTTTGTCATTTTTGAGATTGCACCCAAGTACTGCATTTTGAACTCTTTTGTTGACTATGAGGGTTACTCCATTTCTTCTAAGTGATTCTTGCCCACAGTGGTAGATATAATGGTCATCTGAATTAAATTCTCCCATTCCCATCTATTTTAATTCACTGATTCCTAACACATTGACATTTACTCTTGCCATCTCCTCCTTAACCACATCTAATTTAGCTTGACTCATGGACCTAACATTTCAGGTTCCCATGCAATGTTTTTCTTTATGACAACAGACTTTACTTTCACTACCAGGCACATCCACCACTGAGTGTTATTTCCACTTGGCTCAGTGGCTTCATTCTTTTTGGAGCTTTTAGTAACTGTCCTCTGCTCTTCCCCAGTAGCATACTGGACATCTTTCAACCCAGAAGACTCATCTTCTGGTGTCATATCTTTTTGCCTTTTCATACTGTTGGTGGGGTTTTACTGTCAAGAATATTGGAGTGGTTTGCCATTTCTCCCTCTGGTGAATCACATTTTGTCACAACTCTTCACTATGACCTGTTCATCTTGGATAGCCCTGCATGGCATGGCTCATAGCTTCATTGAGTTATCCAAGCCTCTTCACCAAGTTAATGCTGTGATCCAGTGGTAAAAATATCTGCCTGCCAATGTAGGAGATGTGGGTTTGATCCCTGGGTCAAAAGATCTCCTGGAGAAGGAAATGGCAACCCACTCCAGTATTCTTGCCTGAGAAATTCCATGGACAGAGGAGCCTAGTGAGTTACAGTCCAGGAGGTCATAAAGAATCAGACACAACTTAGCAACTAGACAACAATATACCACATATTTACCCATTCATCGATGAACATTTAGATTGTTTCCATGTCTTGACTATTGTGAATAGTGTTTCTATAAATATAGGAGTTCCTGTATCTTTTAGAATTATAGTTTGGTCTAGGTATATGCCCAGAAGTGGGGTTGGTGGATCATATGTCAACTCTATTTTTAGTTTTTTGGGGAACCGCCAAACTATTTTCCATTGTGGCTGCTCAAATTTACATTCCCATGAACAGTGTGGGAGGGTTCCCTTTTCTCTATACCCTCTCCAACTTTTATTATTTGTAGACATTTTAAGGGCAGTCATTCTGACTGAAGTGAGGTTGTACCTCACTGTAGCTTTGCTTTGCATTTCCCTAATAATTAGCAGTGATGAGCATCTTAAAAAACCAGTTCCTAATTAGGAATTTTAAAGCATAATCTGACTCTACATCAACCTAATAAAATGAAGTTTTAAAATTTACTTTTTTTTCTGTTATGGATCTTTTAAGTCTGTCTTGTACCACCTACCCATAATAATAACTAGGTTCTTTTGAATACTCACTTCAAAATTTCTGTTACCTGCCAGTGATCACCTGATAATTGATATCTGTTAGTGGAGAAGGCAATGGCACCCCACTCCAGTACTCTTGCCTGGAAATCCCATGGATGGAGGATCCTGGTGGGCTGCAGTCCATGGAGTCACTAAGAGTCGGACACGACTGAGCGACTTCACTTTCATTTTCAATTTCCACTTTCATGCACTGCAGAAGGAAATGGCAACCCACTCCAGTGTTCTTGCCTAGAGAAACCCAGGAATGGGGGAGCCTGGTGGGCTGTTGTCTATGGGGGTCGCATAGAGTCAGACACAACTGAAGTGACTTAGCAGCAGCAGTGAAAGAGACTGTTGTGGAAGCGGAAACTCCAAAACTTTGGCCACCTGATGCAAAGAGCTGGCTCACTAGAAAAGATCCTGATGTTGGGAAAGATCAAAGGCAAAGGGAGAAGGAGGTGACAGAGGATGAGATGGTTAGATAGAATCACTGACTCAATGGGCATAACTTTGAGCAAACTCTGGGAGATAATGGAGAACAGAGGAGCCTGGCATGCTACAGTCCATGGGGTTTCAAAGAGCCAGACAGGACTTAGGTACTGAACAACAATAACAATTTTAAATTTATGTAAATAATTTTAATGCACCTAAGTAAAGTGTTATCCATATGAAATCACTATCTAAAGCAAACATATTCAGTAATATATACCCAAATCATTGTTGTACTCCTGCAAGAAAATATATATAGATTACACTTCAAGATAGTTCGTGGGAAATCCTTCTTGAAAATTATTTTCCGATTCAGTTAAGTGATGCATATACATACATGACTTTATAACTCGTTGATCAAAGATAAAATTATTCACTTGATAATTTGTCTATGCGTTAGGGTTGACTCCAATCCTTTATTTATATGCATGTATATGTTATTTATTCAAAAATATGCAAAAGTACTAAATGCAGGCTCTGAGGAAAATTTAAGCAAGTAAATTTCCAGAAATATGTTAACAACTTGATCATGGAATGTCTAGTTGGTTGCCTGTAATGCCTTTTTGAAGGAATAGTACATTTGAAAGTACAACATTTGTTCCAACTTTGTATTTAGAATTTTTGTTATTTCCTTAACTTCATAACTATACTTATTTAATATGTTAGGGCAAGGAGGCATATGGAAAATCAGTAAAATCTTAAATCCCACTTAGAACTCAGCTGTGAATAGAGATTGATAATAAGCCAAGCTGATTGGCATGACATGTTCTTTTATTCTGCGTGGGCGGCAGTTTCTCATTCTACTAACATCTGTAATAAAAACAAAGCTACAAGAAAAGCCAGGGATGAAATATGAGAATTTTGAAAGGCACAATCTTCATCATTCACATAAAAATATGACATAGAGGGAAACCAAATGATAATAGTTAACTACTTCATACAATTACCAGTGGAGATTTTCTAATACAGGAAGTCTAGCTAAAGGTAAATTACAAGTTTATAAAAAGACAGTAGACTGTATTCTTGGCTCACATTACTCACAGGAAGTCTGTAATTCTTATTAACCCTTACATTTTTTGCACTTCAGAATTTCCATACCCACAATGAATTTAGAAGGGCTAGTTTCACACGCTGGGAAAAGGCAACGGCACCCCACTCCAGTACTCTTGCCTGGAAAATCCCATGGATGGAGGAGCCTGGTGGGCTGCAGTCCATGGGGTCGCAAAGAGTCAGACACGAGTGAGCAACTTCACTTTCACCTTTCACTTTCATGCATTGGAGAAGGAAATAGCAGCCCACTCCAGTGTTCTTGCCTGGAGAATCCCAGGGACGGGGGAGCCTGGTGTTTGACACGAGTCGGACACGACTAAAACAACAGCAGCAGCAGCAGTGTCACAAGCTAAGTTATCAGTCTTCGTCTTAGGTGTCCTGATATTATTAGTGCGTGTACCATATAGCATGAGAGGTGTGTCTAGTCCATGCTCTAGAAATCTGACTAATGCAAACATCTTCTGGGACCATGATAATATCACTGGGATTACTCCAATACAGATTTTTTTGGATCTTTCTGATGTTAGCTGCTCAAAAGATCTTAGTTAATTCATCAAGGATGTCCTGGAAGATCAGAATGTTGTCACTGGGGATTCTCTGTAGAATATGTCTGGTTCGGTCATTAATTCCTGGAAACCTTGAGACATTTCCATTACAGGCATTCAAATACTTAAGATGGATCAGTGCAGCACTTGAAGAACTGACAGTATTAACTATAGAGGACTTCATCAGAGAGATACTGCCAAGAAGAGAGATTTTCACAAATTTCTTTTCTCTTGTTTACTTTTCTCCAACAAGCTTTGCCAGACTACTTCTGTTTTGTTAAAGCTTACAAAAGTTTACAATTTTTATTAGGGGTGTGATGGTCAGTGTGATGTGTCAAGTGGGCTAAGCTACAATCCCCAGTGATTCAAACAAACATAAATAATAGGTGTTGCTATGAAAGTATTCTGTACATATGACTGAAGTGTGATCAGTTGACTTTAGTAAAGGAGATTATCCTAGATAATCTTGGTGGATCTGATCCGATCCATTCAGGAGCCTTAAGAGAGAAGCTGGGGCCTCCCTGAAGAAGGAATTTCCACTGGGCGCAGCAGCTTTGCTCAATGCCTGAATATTCCAGTCTTTCTTTCAAATTTTGGGCTTGCCTGTTCGCTCCCAGGTGGCGCTAGGGGTAAAGAAGTCACCTACCAATGCATGAGATGCAAGAGACGTGAGTTTGATCCCTGTGTTGAAAACAAGCTTTTCTAAGCTGTACAGAATCCTGTATTGTTTATGGCTGGCAAAAAGAGAAGGACATGGAAATGTCTAACATTACTATATCATAAAAGCAAAGGAAGGCACTGCTATTGTTTATATGCACTTTAAAAATACTATGTATGACATAACCAAATATAATTGCTTCGTGACAAAAAAAAAGATCCCCTGGAGAAGGAAATGGCAATGCTCTCCAGTATTCTTGCATGGAAAATCCCATGGACAGAGAAGCCTGAAAGGCTTACAGCCCATGGGTTCACAAAAGAGTAGGACATGATTGAGCACACACACACAGTCAGTCCCACAATGAATTTCTAAGCCTATATCTCCTATTGGTTCTATTTCTCTGGATGAACTCTAGCTGACACAAGGGGTAACATATCCAGGAAGCTCTGAACCCCTATTTGGTACACATTGTAGACTACTCAGGAAAAAACTCTACCTACTGGGAGTGCTGCATTATTAGAAGTTTCTGCTAGTAATGGTTCACAAAACTACTGTTACAGACTGAACATATCCGAGGGAACAGGCATTAGCTTCCTCACTTCTGGCTGTGTAGGGTGGACCCAAACAATAGGACAAGGACAATCTTTTTGAACTAATCTAAGGATTCTTGGAGAAGGAAATGACAGCCCACTCCAATATTCTTGCCTGGGAAATCCCACGGACAGAGGAGCCTGGCAGGCTGCTGTTCATAGGGTTGCAGAGAGTTGGACATGACTGAGCGACTAAACAGCAGGGATTCTTATCTCAGCAAACATCATCATTTAAACCGGAAAGACAGTGCTGTTTCAGATGTGACATAGTTTTGCCTTTCATAGCTTTACAAATCAGAAGTATGTACCCTTTCCCAAGGGGAGAGGGTGTGCCAGCTTAATTACAAAGTGAATCAAAGCATCATTAACTTATTTTAGAGTCTGTACAACAGGAGAAATTATTTCATTAAGTTTTAGTATTCTGTTTTTAAAAGCTATTAAGATTTTAGATAGCAGTATCATGGTAGAGCCTGATAATTTGGATTTGGGGGTGACCTAAAACATGCAGACTGATCAACTTGAGATGCATCCTACGTGCTTCATTACCTGTCCAAACCACTGAGTTAAGACTTCAGCTTTCCTGATGGCAGTACATGAAGAATATGGCTGCTACACAGCAAGGTTTCATTTTAAGACCCTGCTATCTCTTATCCAAGCTTGACTTTTCTTTATATTTTTTTGAAAGAGAAAAATAAGTTTTTTTAATCAATCAACATGCTTATTTTTGTAAGACAATAGTCATTATTTGCCCATCATCGTTTCTTCTTTGAGCTTTGGCTACCAAAAAGCTTCAGAATAAAATATTGTTTCCGAATACAGTATATTAGCTCAAATTTGTTTTATTATTTTATCGTCCCTCTATGGCTTTAAATGGGGCTTCGCCGGTAGCTCAGTTGGTAAAGAATCTGCCTGAAATGCAGGAGACCCCAGTTTGATACCTGGGATGGGAAGTTCCCCTGGAGGAAAGCCTGGCAACACATTCTAATATTCTTGCCTGGAGAATCCCTATGGACAGAGGAGCCTGGCAGGCTACAGTCCATTGGGTCATGAAGAGTTGGACACAACTGAGCAACTAAGCACACACACAGCATGGCTTTAAATGTTTTCTTTTGATTTAATTGATCACAAAACAGAGCCTGAGTTGAGCATTTGATCTCAGGCTGTCTTTTAAAGAAGACATTCCAGGAAGGAGCAGTGAGGGAGGAGACAAGAGGAGGAGGAGGAGAGGGCATTCACAACATCACCAGGAAGGTCATGGGGCTCAGTTTATCACATCCTCATGAGCTTATAGCATGCTCCCTCAAATGCTCCCTGGAGGATGAGAATGGCTCCTTTAATTCAGTGCAACAAATCACCTATAATCGCTTAGATTATTCCCTGCTTCTATCCCACACTGATGGAGACTCCTCAGTTATTATTGCTCTGGATGAGGTTTTGGAGGAGACATTTGAGTGGAAAGCTTTGACACAGGATGCTAAGAGTGCCAGATTATTGTGAATCCTCACTTCTGAGGCTTAACTCAGAGGTGGGCCAGGGGAACAGATACAGGGCCCCGGAGACATATGACCCTCAGTCGTATTAGGTGTGTGCCTTTTGCTACAACACTTCTCAGAGTCTTTTGAAAAAGTCTTTTTTCTCAACTGAGAAGAAAATGGTAGACACACACACAGACTCACTATTTTTCGTGTATACTTAGCAAGTTTGTCCTTATTTTGGGAGTACAGGATTGAGTTTGAAGCTATAATTATAAAGAAGAGGAAGGAATGCGTTGATGAGAAGTTTTATAAACAGAAAGTGAAATACATAAATACATGAAACTTGCCTGGGTAAATGTTCCTTCAGTAATTGTACTGGAATGGAATTAAGGGCTTTATAGTCTCTGCAGAGGCTCTACATAAATTAATTAAAATCATTGCTTCTTATTTTATGGAAAAAATAGAAGCAACCAGAAGATTCCTTTGAAATCCTTCTTACACCAACAATCTACCTATTTATACACGTGTGTGGACTAGTGGTAAAACATACCTGCTTGCTAATGCAGGAAATGTAAGAAATGCAGGTTTGATCCTTGAACTGGGAAGATTCCCTGGAGGAGGGCATGGTAACCCACTCCAGTACTCTTGTCTAGAGAATCCCGTAGACAGAGGAGCCTGGCAGGCTGCAGTCCATAGGGTCGCAAAGAGTCAGACAGGAATGAAGCAACTTAGCGTACCTGTGACCACATACCCTGTACTCCATCACTCATGTGGATGAACAGTCTCTGCTCCAGTGAAGGCCAAACCCCACCCTTGCTGCCTGTCCCCTCCTACCTTCTCACAGATGTGGCCGCGTGACTTTCCCTCTTTCTCTTGAATCATTACTTTACAATCAGAAAAAGAAAAAGTAATATTTTCTGTTAAAGGGAAAATCAGAACCAAAAACCTTGGCCTGGTTTTCCCCCTGAATTCACTGTTCCGTTTCTCCACTTCTCCTCACTACAGAATTTCCTAGACAATTTTTAGCCATGCTCCCTGCCTGCAGTTTTTCTTTCTTTTTCCTTAAATCCATGACAACCATGTTGCCACTGTTACTCTATTAAAATGACCTCCTGTTACTAAGTGAAAGACGACTTCTCAGCGATCACCTTGCACGGGCCATGGTCCCATGAACACAGGGAACAGCCCTTCCACCCCCAGCTCCCAGAACACTGCTGTTCCAAGCTTTCCTTCTACTCCTTAGGTCTCTCCTTTCCTCCGGGCTTTTTAAAGTGATAGAAGCTGATTGAAAACAACAGCAAAAAGACGCTTTGCAGAAAAACTAGTTGAAGGAGTAAACAAGGGGAGGATATGGGATCTGGAACAGTTTAAATAGGAGGATGGACACATTCATGTGGTGATAAAAAATGTGTTTCTGGATCCTCTCAATGTATACAGCAGACTTCCCTGTCAGCCCTGCTCTGATGCCGGGCCATGTATTCCTACGTGTGCCAACAGAATAAGCAGGACACACAGATTAAAATAGTTATAATCAAACAATGCAAATCTATTAAAAATACAATTAACTAAATATGAATTCTTTTATAGCCAATCTATATTTGTAAGAAGCTGGTCTTCTCTGTACTCGCTGTCTTATAAATTTTTAGCAGGACTCTTATGGAAGTCTAAGAGACAATTTCTGGTTTGGTATCTTGGAGAAGGCAGTTTCAGGCAGCTGGTAGGAACTGCCAGAACTCCGACCACCCTCGGCAGCCCAGGAGAAGTAGCTTTGGCTCCAGAGAGATGATTTATTCATTTCAAAGCCTTCTAGGAAGGGGACTGAAGCATTGAAAAGGCCACTGTGAGAGAGCTTGAGCCTCGTAGGATTGGCAGTGTTTGCTTGAGTTATAAAATGACGATTTTTTCTAATTAAAAAATAAACCTCCACTCAAGGTGCAAATATAAATACTAAGTGAGTGCATGGTGAGTGACCTTTTGTCTTCAAGAGTAAATCATGTGAGTAGGTAAATAAATAAGTAAATAAAAGACAACTTCCCTATAATCAATGAAGAAGGGGTACTTACTTGCCAGGAGAGGAGATAGCACATCAAAGGAAGTAAGCCCATCAGTGCAGAGCTTCAGTGGAGATAATAAATTGGGGGTTTCAAAATCTCCAATTCATGGTCAACTGTTGGGATGAGTGTGGGAAGATAAAGGGTAGACTTGAAATGCTTAATGAAGTGGGCAGAGTTGCTGGACATAAAAAAGGAAAATATGTACTTGTCTATCTTTTCAGATAGGGGGAAAAAAAAGTGTCAGAAACTCTGGAAAGAAGACTAAATTGCTCCAAGAAAAGCATATCTAACATTTTGACGAACTTCATGACAGTTTAATGGGAAAAGAATATCTGAGACGGGCTCCAGAGGAGAACAAACTTAACATGTTTGCCACAGTATACCTCTAGCTGTTTCTATATGAATGCCAACAACACATATACATCCTGCAGGCTTATTTTCATTTCACACATTCTTTCCCCAAGAGTTATGAAAATTAATTGCCAGGACAGTTACATATGGTCAGGACATCTGCTAAAATACTCCCCTAAGCAGATTCCGGGAAAAACAATTAAAGAATGCATATGGAAATGTTTGGAGCCATTTTTTATGAGTTTCTAAGTCTAGCTGAACTTCAACAGCTGTCTGGCTAAGGTAAAACATGGCCAAAGAATATTCACATTCACCTATTGACCAGCATCACCAACTTATGATTCGAGGCTAAGTTATTTCTGGGCAAAAATTTCACCCAATTCAAGATCTGTAACGAGAAAGCAATGGCACCCTATTCCAGTACTCTTGCCTGGAAAATCCCATGTGTGGAGGAGCCTGGTAGGCTGCAGTCCATGGGGTCGCTAAGGGTTGGATACGACTGAGCGACTTCACTTTCACTTTTCACTTTCATGCATTGGAGAAGGAAATGGCAACCCACTCCAGTGTTTTTGCCTGGAGAATCCCAGGGACAGGGGAACCTGGTGGATTGCCGTCTACGGTGTCGCACAGAGTCAGACATGACTGAAGCGACGCAGCAGCAGCAGCAGCAGCAGCAGCAGCAGCAGTAGCAGCAGCAAGATCTGTATAAAGGAGGCAGAAAATAACAGGAAGTACTCCAGGGCTGACTTCAGGGTTCAGGAGAGAAGCACTTGGTTTGTTGGAGGCAGCTGCAAAGGCCCTTCGACTTCTGAGAATGTTGCCCCAACAAGCTCACATGGAATCCAACCACTTCCCCGAAAGGAAGAGTCTTACTGACTTGGAATATTGAGAAAACTGGACTTGCTTGGAAGCCAGAAGCAGTTTTCCCTCCATGGACACATTCTACCAGACTAAAGTTCCCAGACAAAAGTCTTTAATCATTTTATCATAACGTGTAGTTTTTGAGACATAGCAAACTCAGCATATCATCGGTTCCAAAGATAATTCCCAATGTGAGAAAACACATTATCATTCTTTTGTAGTTACTGAAAACATAGCACTGCATTCCAAAGACTTTAAACAAGAAATGGAGCATGTATAAGGGAAATCTGGTGAAAGTGTTATGGGAATCTGTTTTTATAACTTGTTTTTCTAGTGATCTCTGCCTGTCTCCTTTGACCTTCATTTCTCGACAACTGTAGGATTTACTTTTTGCCAAGGCATACAAACTATTACGCTTTTCAACTCAATTTTTGGCCTAAAATTCTAAGTAAATATAGACTTTAGGCAGTGATATACATAAATGTTTTCTTGTAAGTTGGTCATATGTATCATAAGGAAAAAGAGAGTATGAGTCTTTGATACTATTCAGAGACAGGATGTTGTGATTGATTAAGAAGGGATGTGGATACATTTCTTATCTAGGACCAGCAAAACTCAATGCAATGGGCAGCCTAACTCAATGCAATGTTTCCTAAGACCATCTGTTCTTGGATAGAGACAGTGATTGAGGGATCTCTTTATCTCTAGTGGGAAGCACATCAAGTTTTTACTACTGTGCCGAAGCCAGCAACAGACCTGAGTAAATACATGTTTTTTGTTCTCTTTCCATTGTTCCTTGTGTTCTGCCTTTGATCCCAAAGATAAAGTACCACTGAGCCTTAAATAAAACATATAAAGAGACTGAGAAACAAGTGGGAATACATGAAAAATAGAACATTTGATCTCTTTACAAATAATTAAATAAATAAGTAACCCCAAGGATTGGCCTTCCTAAGTCCCTGATACATTGCAGAAATATCCCTTGTGATTAGTATGAGGAGAGGATGGTGTACGAAACTACCGCCAAGCTTAAAGTCGTAAAAGTTATGGAATGTAGGATCTGGAAGGCATCTCAGAGATTGTGTATGCTCAGTCACTCAGTCATGGCTGACTCTTTGCAACCCCATGGATTGTAGCCCACCAGACTCCTCTGTCCATGGGATTTTCCAGGCAAGAATACTGGAGTGGGGATCTTTCCCATTTCCAGGGGATCTTCTTGACTCAAGGATACAACCCACATCTCTTGCATCTCCTGCATTGGCAAGTGGATTCTTTACCACTGGCCACCTGAAAAGCCCCATCTCAGAGACTACTAATTACATAAAATTCTCCTTTTACATATTTAAAAAGAAGTTCAGAGAGGTGTCATAACTTATTCAGATAGGCAGCTAATGAGCAGCAGGATTAAACCAAGTATATCTGATGTCAAGTCCAGGGTTTTTCCTTTTGGAAACTTATGAAAATTTACTAAAAATCTTTCAAATCTGTTACCTGCCATCTTTGGACAGAGGAGCCTGGAAGGCTGCAGTCCATGGGGTCGCTGAGAGTTGGACACGACTGAGTGACTTCACTTTTCACTTCCATGCATTGGAGAAGGAAATGGCAACCCACTCCAGTGTTCTTGCCTGGAGAATTCCAGTGACAGGGGACCCTGGTGAGCTGCCGTCAATGGGGTTGCAGAGTCGGACATGACTGAAGTGACTTAGCAGCAGCAGGAGCCATCTATGGAGCAGACTCCATGACACTGAAAAGTATAATATATTCTCCCGTTATACCCACACAATAGGCTCTGAACCAGCTCTTACTCAGGGTGAATCTCAACAGGTTTGTGAAGGATATCAGACCCTCTTACTCCATATTTCTGCCTCTAAATTTGAGGTGAAAAAGGAGAAGAAAATGTTAAGGAGATAGAATTGACTGATCTTTTCCAACTCATAGGGAGCAAGAACTAGAACCTTTTCTCTAGTGGAATATCAGCCAAACTGGATTACATTGTGGCTGACAATGTAACCTACTGAATGTGACACCATGACTTAATAAGAATGGTGGTTTAGATACACTCATTAAGCATAGATTCTGACTATGTATTTACAATATACACAATACTGAAGAAGAATACGACAAACCATGTTATCACTGTCTATAGCAGGATATACATCATTCTGACATTTGGAAAATTTATAGCAGTATCCACAATTAATAAAGTTTATATATCTGTGTGTGACAACAAATTTTCTATTTTATTTAAATTGTCTATTTTTTGGCATAAAGTTATAGTCTTCTCTTATAATACCTTCTGTAGGATATGAATTGATTCCCCTCTTTCATTCCTGATTTTGACAATTCATGTCTTCTCACCTTTTTTTTTCTTAATCAGTCTAGCTAGAATATCAATTATGTTGAGTTTTACAAAGATTTGATTTTGGTTAATTGATTTTTTCTCTATTTACCTCTATGTAATTAAATTCTGCTCTATTTTTTTTATTATTTCCTTCCCTTCTTACTATATGTTTGATTTACT
>SJYC01035763.1:0-30915 GCA_006408675.1 Madoqua kirkii
GGACAGCAGTAGATGAGATGGTTAGATGGCATCATCAACTCAGTGGACAAACTCTGAGCAAACTTTGAGCAAACTCTGGAAAATGGTGGAGGACAGAGGAATCTGGCATGCTGCAGGCCATGGGGTTGCAAAAAGTTGGACATGACGGAATCACTGAACAAACAACAGCAATAATCCTTGATTTAAATGTGCCCACTGAAGAACCATCTGAGGGTTTCCCAGTTCTTGGTCAACTGGGTGAAAAAAAGTTACTATTAACTTTCATGTATACACTTCTGCATAAACTTTTTAAGAGTTTTCTCTGTGGTACATGTCCCAGTCTTGTGGTAGCATTATTTTTCATTTTGAAAGTAACTGCCAAACTCTTTTTTCAGAGTGGCTGCACCACTTTACACTCTTGAAGGCAATGAATGAATAATACAGTTTCTTTGTACATTCTCCAACATTTAAGATTAACATAAAAAATAGCTATTCTGATTGGTGTATTGTGGTATTTCCTTTTCGTTTTAACTTGGATTCCTCTAATGACTAATAATGATAATTACAGTGTTGATGATGATAATATTTTTTCAGAGCTTCTTCTTTGAGAACTGCTGGTAAACTCTGCCTTTTTCATGCTCAGATTTTAACCCTGAAATAATGTTTAATATCTTTTCATGTGCTTATTTTTCATCTGTATATTCCGTTTAGCTAAATGTCTAGATGTACCTTTTGCTCATTATTTGCTTTTTAATTAATGCTGAGTTTTCAGTTTTTCATATATTCTAAACACAAGTTCTTTTATGTGTGTGTAACTTGCAAATATTTTCCAATCTCAGAATTTGCCTTTTCATCCTGCTAATAGAGTATTTCACAGCACAAATTTTTAACTTTGCTGAACTTCAATCTATCAATATTTCCTTTAACTTATTTTTATTGAAGCATGGTTGATTTATAATATGTTAATTTGTGCTATATAACAAAATGACTCAGTTATACACATATGTACATTCTTGGGTTGTTTTTTTTTTTCATTATGATTTATCCCAGGATATTGAATCTAGTTCTCTTTGCTATACAGCAGGATCTTATTGTTTACTTTAGTATAACCTCTAAGAGCTCTTGCCTAATAATAGGTCCTAAAATTTTCTCCCATGGTTTTTTTTTAGAAGTTTTTATAGTTTTCTGTTTCATATTTAAGTTCATGATCTATTTTTAAGATAATATTTTTTATAAAATGTGAGTTGTAGGTTAGGTTCACATTTTCCTTATAGATTTTTCCATTGCTTCAACATCATTTATAGAAAAACCAATCCCTTCTTCACTTGCTTTTGCTCTTTGTCAAAAATTAATTGAAGATATATGTGTAGATGATACATTTCTATTCAGTCAATGTCTTTATCCCTTGACCACTGTCTTGATGATGGTAATTATAACATTGGAAAGACTGATCACTTTCCCTTTATTCTTTTCCAAAATTGCTTTGGCTATGCTAGGATATGTAATTTTGAAGAAAGTATGCATATTCTACTGATACTTAAAACTAACAACAGAGATACTGACTTGTAGTTATGTATAGTATCAAGAAATATCATACTTTCAGTTTTAAAAATTGATATATATAATCTAAAAAAGAAGTTTTAAAAGACTATTCTTCCATTCTTCACAATTTATTGTAAGCAAATAATCAGAAAATTGTACTAAGTTGTATACTTAACTATTTAAATTGCAGTAGTACTTTTGAACCAAATGCTAACAGATCAGTTATTTAAAGCATGGTCCACTTTCAATTTCAGTAATCATATTGTTCATCTCTGTTTATTCTTTCTTTCTTCTAGGTCCTTGTTAAATGTATTAGTTGATTTTTCATTTTCTCCATTTTATTTTTGAGGTTTTGGATCATCTTTACTATCACTACTCTGAATTATTCATTGTTGTTATTATTCATTTGCTCAGTCGAGTCCGACGCTTTGTGACCCCATGGACTGCAGCACGCCAGGCTTCCTCATCCTTTACTATCTTCCAGAATTTGCTCAAATTCATGTTCATTGAGTTAGTGCTGCCATCCAATCATCTCATCCTCTGTCATCCCCTTCTCATCCTGCCCTCAATCTTTTCCAGCATCAGGGTCTTTTCCATTGAGTCAGCTCTTCACATCAGGTAGTCAAAGTATTAGAGCTTCAGCTTCAGCATCAGTCCTTTTAGTGAGTATTCAGGGTTGATTTCCTTTGGGGTTGACTGGTTTGATCTCCTTAAAGTCCAAGGGACTCTCAAGAGTCTTCCCCAACACCACAATTTGAAAGCATCAATTTTTTGGCACTTAGCCTTTCTTATGGTCCAAGTCTTATATTTGTACATGAGTACTGGAAAAACCAGTTTCTCCTAATCATGGTCTCCACTAAAGATACGTTTCCAAAATGCCCTCCAAGGGATGACTGAAACCCTATGGATGTGCTGCTAAGTCGCTTCAGTCGTGTCCAACTCTGTGCGACCCCATAGACAGCAGCCCACCAGGCTTCCCCATCCCTGGGATTCTCCAGGCAAAAACACTGGAGTGGGTTGCCATTTCCTTCTCCAAGCATGAAAGTGAAAAGTGAAAGTGAAGTTGCTTAGTCACGTCCGACTCTTAGCGACCTCATGGACTGTAGTCCACCAAGCTCCTCCATCCATGGGATTTTCCAGGCAAGAGTACTGGAGTGGGGTGCCATTTCTAGATTGCCACAAATGTGTTCCTCATTTTCTTTTGCACAGCACTTTTAAAAGACTTAGCTAAACACCAAAGAAGGGCAATTGGAATATAAATATAAGTGAAAAAAGTACAAAAATAGTTCAGCTGACCCAACACAGGAGTGCTGATCCCACTTCAGCCAGCCCTTGGCTCAGATATCAAATTCCAGCCCTAGAGCCTTGTAAGCACCATGTCACAGGCTCTTTGCTCTTTAGGTTTCAAGTCAGCTCTCCCAGGAGGGTGCCTCCTCTCAGTCCCACTGTCACCTCCATGGTCAAAGAGAAACACTCTCATGCCATGCATAGCAGAAGAGGGCTCAAAACCTACTTAGGAGATAAATGAATGGATAAACCTTACCAGTCAACATTGAACCTGTCCTTTCAGCTCTGGATTTCTGATCTGAAGATACACCACTCTTACTGATTACTGACACCAAATGATTTCTTCCTCCAGTAAGATACCTCTGCCCCTTAATTATTAGGGTGTGGCTTTATCTCCAGATTCATCTGATTAACAAACTTTTTTTCAGCTCTATTGAGATGTAATGTTTTATATCTCTACTGAGATGTAACAGTGTATAAGTTTAAAATGTATAACTGACCATCTGATACATGATTTGACATGTTGCCAAATGATTATGGCAATAGTTGGTTTAATTAACCAACTCTTAAACAATAACCACTGGAGAAGGCAATGGCACCCCACTCCAGTACTCTTGCCTGGAAAAATCCCATAGATGGAGGAGCCTGGTAGGCTGCAGTCCATGGGGTTGCGAAGAGTTGGATACGACTAAGCAACTTCACTTTCACTTTTCACTTTCATGCATTGGAGAAGGAAATGGCAACCCACTTCAGTGTTCTTGCCTGGAGAACCCCAGGGACAAGAGAGCCTGGTGGGCTGCCGTCTATGGGGTCACACAGTTGGACACGACTAAAGTGACTTAGCAGCAGCAAACAAAAACCATAGCATACCTGTAAAGTCCAGTGCAGATGGAAAGTAGTTGTACCTCATGTGCTCTTCTATAATTTTTCTCAAATACCAGTAGCTAATCTTTCATGAGTGCTTACTACATGCATTAGCCTGACAACCCCATGGTACAGATAAAACTGACAAAAAGGTTAAGTAAGTGGCAGAGTGAAGCCTAAAAACTCTGTCCTACTCTGAAGCCCAAGCAGCTCTTAGTCGTCATGTCATACAGCCTCCCTGACATTTCAATAGTATATTTTTAAGCCTTCTGTAAGTTTCTTTCTTTTTTAAACAATTATGCACGTATTTATTTATTATGGTTGCACCGAGTCTTCGCTGCTGTGTTCGGGATTCCTCTAGCTGTGGACAGTAGGGGCAGCTCTTTGTTGTGGTTGTACAGGATTCTCATTGTCGTGGCCTCTCTTGCTGCAGAGCACGGGCTCTGGGGGCATGGGCTTCAGCAGTTGCAGCAAGCGGGCTCAGCACTTGCGGCTCACAGACCCTAGAACGTGTGGGCTCCAACAGTTGCAGCACGCTGGCTTTAGCTGCTCCGTGGCATGTGGCATCTTCCCAGACCAGGGATGAAACTCGTGTCGCCATATTATCAGGCAGACTCTTATCCACTGCACCCCAGGAAAGTGCCTTCCTTAAGTTTCTAGATGGCCACAGGGCAAATTTCATAGTTCCTATTTCTCCGAAACCTAAAACTCTTCACTCAAGAGACAAGCACAGAATTGAGGCTCGAGTTTATTGAATGAACGAATGGATTAAGTTACCAACCGCACTCTGTTTAAGGTCCTGCTTGTCAGGGTTTCAGAGACTGTCTCTGGTGTGGTTTGAAGCAAAGGAGTGGTGAACTTCAGGAAGAAAAAGGCTAACCCTAAACAAGATTATCAGAACCAGTGACAGAGAGGATGAAAGTTGCTCAGTCGTGTCTGACTCTTTGAGACCCCACAGAGGATACAGTCCATGGAATTCTCCAGCCCAGAATACTGGAGTGGATAGCTGTTCCCTTCTCCAGGGGATCTTCCCTACCCAGGAATCAAGCCAGGGTCTCCTGAATTGCAGGCAGATTCTTTATCAACTGAGCCACTAGGGAAGAGAGTAAGACTTAATTGAGGGGATTTGGTCAGCAACCTAGATGTCCATCAACAGATGAATGGATAAAAAAGCTGTGTACATATATACAATGAAATGTTAGTCATAAAAAGGAATGCATTTGAGTCCATTCTAATGAACTGGATGAACCTAGAGCCTATTACACAGTGTGAAGTCAGAAAGAGAAAAACAAATATCAAATATCATATATTAATTCATATATATGGGATCTAGAAAGATGGTACGATGAACCTGTTTTCAGGGTAGCAATGAAGTCACAGACATAGACAGCAGACTTGTGGACACAGTGAGGGAAGGAGGAAGTGGAAGAAATTGAGACAATAGCATGGAAATGTATATATTACCATACATAAAATACTAGTCAGTGGGAGTTTGCTGTATGACTCACGGAGCACAAGCCAAGTACTCTGTGACAACCTAGAGGAGTGAGTGAGATGGGAGGTGGGAGGAAAGCTCAAGAGAAAGGCGATACACGTATACCTATGGCTGACTCATGTTGATTTATGGCAGAAATTAACACAATATTGTAAAGCAATATCCTCCAATTAAAAATAAATTTTTAAAAAATTTAAAAACTTTAAAAGTATGGTCTGCTTTCTAATGTTAAAATGCAACTTGGTTTTTAGTGAGTCTGATATGATAAGGAATCGAGAATAAGCATTAAACTTAGAAGGTTTCCCTGGTGATTCAGATGGTAAAGAATCTGCCTGCAGTGCAGGAGACCCAGGTTCGATCCTTGGACTAGGAAGATCCTCTGGAAAAGGGCCTGGCTACCCACCCCAGTATTCCTGCCTGGAGAATTCCATGGACAGAGGAGCCTGGCGGTCTACCGTCCCTTGAGTCGCAGAGTCAGACACGGCTGAGTGACCAATACATGTTAAACTTTCAGAGCAGTTTGCCAAGATGACGTTATATCTGTTGAACTTAATGATTTTTAAAAAGAAGCTTGTATTTTATGGCCTTTTTCCTTTTCTTTTTTAGTCATTTATTTTTGACATTCTTTTTTTTTCTTTTTATATTTTTTGTTTAATTTTTAACACCAAAAACATTTTGAATTGACGTATAGCCAATTAAAAATGTCGTGATCGCTTCAGGTGAATAGTGAAGGGACTTAGTCATACATATACATGTATCCATTTTCCCCCAAATGCCCCTCCCATCCAGGCTGCCACATAACATGAGCAGAGTTCCATGTGCTATATTTTTGTCAGTTTTCTATTTTAAATATAGCTGTGTGTACATGACCTTCCCAAAGTCCTTAACTATCCCTTCCCCCTTGCAACCATGAGTTCATTTTCTAAGTCTGTGAGTCTTTCTCTTTTGTAAGTTCCTTTGTATCATTTCTTTTGGATTCCACAAATGAAGGATGTTATATTTCTCCTTCTCTGACTCACTTAGTATGAAACTCTCTAGGTCCATCCATGTTGCTGCAGATGGCATTATTTTATCCTTTTTAATGACTGAGAAATATTCCTTTATATATGTGCATATATATTTATATACACATATATATATCCATTATATATATATATTTATAAACACATATATATCCACATCTCTTTATCTATTCCTCTACAGAGTGGATGTGAATGGACATTTAAGTTGCTTGCATGTCCTGGCTATGGTAAATAGTGCTGCAATGAGTATTGGGGTGCCTGTGTCTTTTCAGGCTGTTTTTCTCTGTATATATGCCCAGGAGTGGTATTGCAGGGTCATATTTTCAGTTTTTTAAGAAACCTCCATACCATTCTCTATAGTGGCTATACCAATTTCCATTCCTACCAACAGTGCAGGAGGGTTCCCTTCTTTCCATACCCTCTCCATCATTTGTTGTTTGTGGAATTTTTTATAATAGCCATTCTGACCAGTGTGAGCTTTTATCTCATTCTAGTTTGGATTTCTGTTTCTCTGATAGCTATCGATGGTGAACATCTTTTCATGTGCTTATTGGCCATCTATATATTCTCTTTAGAGAAATGTCTGTTCAGGTCCTCTGCCCATTTTTGAATGGGTTGTGTTTGTTTTAATGCTTTTAAGTGTCATAAACTGTAACTTTTGGAGACTAATCCCTTATCTGCCACATAATTTGCAAATATTTTCTCACCATCTGTAAGTTGTCTTCTGTTTATTGTCTCCTTTGCTGTGCAACAGTTTTTGAGTTTAAATAGGTCCCATTTCCTTATTTTTGCTTTATTTCCATTATCCTGGGAGATAGATTTAAAAAGATGTTTCTGTGATTTATACTGATGCTCATTTTATTTGTCACAGAAGTAAAAAAAAGCATTGCAGAGTGGAAATTCTTTAAAAAATTATCCTTTACCACAGTTAGTTTAAGAAGTGATGATTAATCAGTGCTTCCTAGCCTGTATCATTTCACAGCACAGACAAAACAAAGACTGATAATATTTGCATGGGACACTGGAGTAAAATCAGTGGTATTTAACTGCTTTCTGGCTAGGATTGGGTGAAATATTATTACTTTATAACACATATTTATAATAAGAAAAGCATAATTCAAAACAGTTCAGTTCAGTTGCTCAGTTGTGTCCGACTCTTTGTGACCCCATGAATCGCAGCATGCCAGGCCTCCCTGTTCATTACCATCTCTCGGAGTTCACTCAGACTCACGTCCATTGAGTCCGTGATGCCATCCAGCTATCTCATCCTCTGTCGTCCCCTTCTCCTCCTGCCCCCAGTCCCTCCCAGCATCAGAGTCTTTTCCAATGAGTCAACTCTTCGCATGAGGTGGCCAAAGTATTGAAGTTTCAACTTCAGCATCAGTCGTCCCAATGAACAGCCAGGACTTATCTCCTTTAGGATGGACGTTGGATCTCCTTGCAGTCCAAAGGACTCCCAAGAGTCTTCTCCAACACCACAGGTCAAAAGCATCAATTCAAAACAAGGAAGGTATTAATTGTTGAGCCAAATAAAATACTTTCTAATTTGTCTAAATTATAATATTTAGATTTGAATTTGAACTTATCCTTGAGAAGGTGATTCTTTGCATCAGAACATGAGAGATGAATTTATACTTAAGAAGTCAAACACATTTTCCTTTCAATCCCTCAACAAGTGACATTTAGAAGTTTCTTACTTAAGAATGCTAATGATTTTTAACCCAATTAGACTGTTTTCATATCAAGCATTTCAAAATATTGCTGCTACTGCTAAGTTGCTTTAGTCGTGTCTGACTCTGTGCAACACCATAGACAGCAGCCCACCAGGCTCCTCCATCCCTGGGATTCTTCAGGCAAGAATGGATGCGCTAACTTACAGAATGAGCAGGCATTGTTAGAACAGTTGTGCTGCAGTTCCCTGAACCCAACGCTCAAAAGTCTCATCAAGAGGAAATGGACAGAATTTCCTGATATGTGGAACCAGAAATAAAGGATGGTACCTGGAGCTGCCATTGCCAGGTTAACTCACTCGGCCTCGCTTCCATTTGATTGCATCTTGCCACATGTTCCTGGGCACCTGGAATACAAACTCCTCCAACAGGTCTCACGAGCTTGGGGTCACAATGGGTGACCGTGGTGAACTCAGCAGGAGACAGCTGAGAGCACCTCCTTGACCTTTGCACCATGATGTAATGGGACAGCACATGCTCAGGTCACTCATTCTGCTCCCAGTGTGCAAGGACCACAGACTGCCTCATTAATCACTGCCCTCCAGAGGAGCATCAGACAGGGAGAGGCAACACAGTCCAGTTCTTCCCTGCTCTCTTGGGCACTGCCCAACTACTGCAAGGGCAAACCTGATCAACATCTCCTGGCTCATCATTTCATGTCTCTGCACATCTGTTTGAAAGCTCTGCACTAGGCTCTATGCTCTTTACATGGAAAAAAATCTCCACTCTGCTCACTGCAGAACCACAATGTTCAGCACAGTTGTCTATTACACAGCAGATACTCAATAAAAACTTATAGAATGATGAATCTCCATCAGTACATGACTGGTTAAATAAGCATGATCTTTCCATGCAGTGAAATACTATGCAACCTCTACAATGAATGGAGTATGTCTTCCAGGAAATAGTCAATGAATAGCACTGTGTGCAAAAATGAAGCTGCCAAATAGTATGTTTAATATAACCCAATATACATCAATTATATATGAGTTTGTTTACACATATAGAAATATTATGAATTGAACACAGATTTTAAATTTGGTCCTGATTTAATTTTTAAAATTCTTTCCTGTTGTTTTTCTTTAGTCTTTTCACAAATACTTATGTGAGACACTGGCTCACAGAGCATTAAAGGTGAAGAGTTATGGTTCCCACAAGAGAAAACAGAAATTGAAGAGCCAGTTCAAAGACTGAGCTTCGCTCTCCTTCTTTTTGGTTGCTCACGTTGTGTCTGAATTGAGCAAATACACAGTATCAGAGTCTATTTTCCACAGGTCTCCCACTTTATCTTGTTTGTGCCTCAAAATTATGACTCATTGTTACCTCTTCCTAACCCAAGGATGGTACATTTTCCAACCTCATGCACAAGACCTTCCTTTTAAAGTTTTTCTGGGAAGACCCATGAGGGAGTCTAATCAATGCATGTCTTTGAGCATCTCTTCCACTCTCTCCTCTGCTGTCAGGTATCATCACTCATCCTGACTTTATAGAGCTCCATAGAAGCCTCAAGTGATGGGATAACAATTGTGTTCCTTAATAAGGCAATTTATACTCTCTTACCTTATAGAAGTTTTACTAAAATTGTTTTCATGATTTTTACTTGATTGTTATTTTCTTAAATCACAAGAATAAGCCAGAAACAAATTCAGATAAGAGAAATTATGTGTTTTTAGACTCACTCTCTATGTGTATGGTTAAAACTTGATTAAAAGGCACTCCTGCTCCACCTGACTTCCTGCTAATAATAGGATTCACATGCATGCTAAGTCAGTTGCATCCAACTCTTCACAACCCAAAGAACTATAGCCCATTAGGCTTCCCTGTCCATGGGATTCTCCAGGCAAGAATACTGGAGTGGGTTGCTGTGCCTTCCCCTCCTCCAACAAGGGATTGAGCCTGCGTGTCTTACTTGTTTCTTACATTGGCAGGTGGTTTCTTTACCACTAGTGCCCCCAGGGCAGCCCAATATTAGGATATTATGGCCTAAATGGTCCTCTTTGTCCCATGCAAATAGACTTCTAGCTTCTCACGTCAAGAGCTTCCCAGGTGGCTCTAGTGGTAAAGAACCCTCCTACCAATGCAGAAAACAGAGGAGACACAGATTCGACCCCTGGGTCCAAGATCCCCTGGAGGAGGGCACGGCAATCCCTGCTCTTTCTTGCCTGGCTAGCTACAGTTCATGGGGTCACAAAGGCAGGACACAACTGAAGCAACTTAGTATGCATTCACTGTTCCAAGCCAAGAGGCTCCCTGATATGCCTTCAGTTCAGTTCAGTTCAGTTCAGTCGCTCAGTCATGTCCTAATCTTTGAGACCCCATGAATCACAGCACGCCAGGCCTCCCGGTCCATCACCAACTCCCGGAGTTCACTCAGACTCACATCCATTGAGTCTGTGATGCCATCCAGCCATCTCATCCTCTGTCCTTCCCTTCTCCTCCTGCCCCCAATCCTTCCCAGCATCACAATCTTTTCCAATGAGTCAACTCTTCACAGGAGGAGGCCAAAGTACTGGAGTTTCAGCTTTAGCATCATTCCTTCCAAAGAAATCCCAGGGCTGATCTCCTTCAGAATGGACTGGTTGGATCTCCTTGCAGTCCAAGGGACTCTCAGGAGTCTTCTCCAACACCGCAGTTCAAAAGCATCAATTCTTCAGTGCTCAGCCTTCTTCACAGTCCAACTCTCACAACCATACATGACCACAGAAAAAACCATAGCCTTGACTAGACGGACCTTAGTCGGCAAAGTAATGTCTCTGCTTTCGAATATACTATCTAGGTTGGTCATAACTTTTCTTCCAAGGAGTAAGTATCCTTTAATTTCGTGGCTGCAGTCACCATCTGCAGTGACTTTGGAGCCCCCCCAAAATAAAGTCTGACACTGTTTACACTGTTTCTGTATCTATTTCCCATGAAGTGATGAAACCATATGCCATGATCTTTGTTCTCTGAATGTTGAGCTTTAAGCCAACTTTTTTCACTCTCCTCTTTCACTTTCGTCAAGAGACTTTTTAGTTTCTCTTCACTTTTTGCCATAAGGTTGGTGTCATCTGCATATCTGAGGTTCTTGATATTTCTCCCACCAATCTTCATTCCAGCTTCTGTTTCTTCCAGTCCAGCCTTTCTCATGATGTCCTCTGCATAGAAGTTAAATAAGCAGGATGAAAATATACAGCCTTGATGCACTCCTTTTCCTATTTGGAACCAGTCTGTTGTTCCATGTCCAGTTCTAACCGTTGCTTCCTGACCTGCATATAGATTTCTCAAGAGGCAAGTTAGGTGGTCTGATATTCCCATCTGTTTCAGAATTTTCTACAGTTTATTGTGGTCCACACAGTCAAAGGCTTTGACATAGTCAATAAAGCAGAAATAAATGTTTTTCTAGAACTTTCTTGCTTTTTCCATGATCCAGTGGATGTTGGCAATTTGATCTCTGGTTCCTCTGTCTTTTCTAACCCAGCTGGAAAGTCAGGGAGTTCACAGTTCACGAATTGCTGAAGCCTAGCTTGGAGAATTTTGAGAATTACTTTACTAGCGTGTGAAATGAGTGCAATTGTGTGGTAGTTTGAGCATTCTTTGGCATTGCCTTTCTTTGGGATTGGAATGAAAACTGACCTTTTCCAGTCCTGTGACCATTGCTGAGTTTTCCAAATTTGCTGTCATATTGAGTGCAGCACTTTCACAGCATCATCTTTCAGGATTTGAAATAGCTCAACCAGAATTCCATCACCTCCACTAGCTTTGTTCGTAGTGATGCTTTCTAAGGCCCACTTGACTTCACATTCCAAGATGTCTGGCTCTAGATTAGTGATTACATCATCATGATTATCTAGGTTCTGAAGATCTTTTTTGTACAGTTCTTCCGTGTATTCTTACCATTTCTTCTTAATATCTGCTGCTTCTGTTAGGTCCAGACCATTTCTGTCCTTTATCAAGCCCATCTTTGCATGAAATGTTCCCTTGGTATCTCTGATTTTCTTGAAGAGATCTCTAGTCTTTCCTATTCTGTTGTTTCCTCTGTTTCTTTGCATTGATTCCTGAAGAAGGCTTTCTTATCTCTTCTTGCTATTCTTTGGAACTCTGCATTCAGATGCTTATATCTTTCCTTCTCTCCTTTGCTTTTTGCCTCTCTTCTTTTCACAGCTATTTGTAAGGCCTCCCCAGGCAGCCATTTTGCTCTTTTGCCTAGACGTTACTTAAATTTAAAACTTAAACCTCGGGTTTAGGATGCATGCATGCTAAGCCACTTCAGTCATATCTGACTCTTTGCAACCCAATGGACTATAGGCAGCCAGGCTCCTCTGTCCATGGGGATTTTCCAGGCAAGAATACTGGACTGGTTTGCCACGCCCTCCTCCAGGGCATCTTCCCTACCAGGGATGGAACCTGTGACTACTACATCTCCTGCATTGGCAGGAGGGTTCTTTACCACTAGTGCCACCTGGGAAATAAGCTAAAAGGCAGAAAGGCAAATGATACACCCAAAGACACACAGCCAGTGATGGAGTTTAGGCAATCATAACCTACTGTGTTGTTTATCCCACTTGTGACATTTTTTAAACTTACAAACTGGTAATGGGATATGCAGTGTTAAGTATGCAAGCAAACTTTTCAAATACAGTGCAGTTCAGTTGCTCAGACATGTCCTACTCTTTGTGACCCCATGGACTGCAGCATGCCAGGCCTCCCTGGCCATCACCAACTCCAGGAGCCTACTCAAACTTATGACATTATGTCAGTGATACCATCCAACCATCTCATTCTCTGTTGTCCCCTTCTCCTCCCACCTTCAAACTTTCCCAGCATCAGGGTCTTTTCCAATGACTCACTTCATCTCATGAGGTGGCCAAAATATTGGAGTTTTAGCTTCAACATCAGTCTTTCCAATGAATATTTAAGACTGATCCTTTAGGATGGACTGGTTGGATCTCCTTGCAGTCCAAAGGATATTCAAGAGTATTCTCCAAAATCACATTTAAAAAGCATCAATTCTTCAGCACTCAGCTTTCTTTATAGTCCAATTCTCATATCCATACAAGACTACTGGAAAAATCATAACTTTGACTAGATGAACCTTCGTTGGCAAAGTAATGCCTCTGCTTTTTAACATGCTATCTAGGTTGGTCAGAACTTTTCTTCCAAGGAGTAAGTGTCTTTTAATTTCATGGCTGCAGTCACCATCTGCAGTGATTTTGGAGCCCCCCAAAATAAAGTTTGCCACTGTTTCCAATGTTACTCCATCTATTTGCCATGAAGTGATGTGACCAGATGCCATTATCTTAGCTTTCACAGCATCATTTTTTAGGATTTGAAATAGTTCAACTGGAATTCCATAACCTCCAGTAGCTTTTTCATAGTGATGCTTCCTAAGGCCCACTTGACTGCATTCCAGGATGTCTGGCTCTAGGTCAGTGATCACACCATCATGATTATCTGGGCCCTGAAGATCTTTTTTTTAAAATTCTTCTGTGTATTTTTGCTACCTCTTCTTAGTATCTTCTGCTTCTGTTAGGTCCATACCATTTCTGTCCTTTATTTTGCCCATCTTTACATGAAATGTTCCCTTGGTATCTCTAATTTTCTTGAAGAGATCTCTAGTCTTTCCCATCTTATTCTTTTCCTCTATTTCTTTGCATTGATCACTGAGGAAGGCTTTCTTATCTCTCCTTGCTTTTCTTTGGAACTCTGCATTCAGATGCTTATATCTTTCCTTTTCTCCTTTGCTTTTCACCTCTCTTCCTTTCACAGCTATTTGTAAGGCCTCCTCAGACAGCCATTTTGCATTTCTTTTTCTTGAGGATGGTTTTGATCCCTATCTCCTATACAATGTCATGAACCTGTATCTGTAGTTTTTCAGGCACTCTGTCTATCAGATCTAGTCCCTTAAATCTATTTCTCACTTCCACTGTATAATTGTAATGGATTTGACTTAGGTCATACCTGAATCGTCAAGTGGTTTTCATTACTTTCTTCAATTCAAGTTTGAATTTGGCAATAAGGAGTTCATGTTCTGAGCCCCAGTCAGCTCCCGGTCTTATTTTTGCTGACTGTATAGAGCTTCTCCATCTTTGGCTGCAAAGAATATAATCAATCTGATTTTGGTATTGACCATCTAGTGATGTCCATGTGTAGAGTTTTATCTTGTGTTGTTGGAAGATGGTATTTGCTATGACAAGTGTGTTCTCTTAGCAAAACCCTGTTAGCCTTTGCCTTGCTTCATTCTGTACTCCAAGGCCAAATTTGCCTATTAACCCAGGTGTTTCTTGACTTCCTACTTTTGCATTCCAGTCTCCTAAAATGAAAAGGACATCTTTTTTTGGTGTTTCAGATACAGCCTTTTTGAAATAAAATGAGTCTTACTCACTTCTTTGCATCAGGTGGCCATTTTGAAATAGGACAAAGACTATTCAAAAGATGATTCAAAATAGGACGAAGTCCACATTTTCAATAAGACAAATGTGAATATTTCTAACAATAATCTTTCTACAAAAGCAGATCACATACATTATTCCAATAGCTCCCCATACTATTCTCTGAAATGGATTTAGTGAAAATAAATAATTGTGGTTATTTTTTCCAGACTTCTGAATTTTTAAAAATGCAACCTTTTTAGTATAAAAGAAAATTGAGACAATTCAGAAAAGTATGAACACATAAAAAGCTTGTATAATCCCATCATGCAAAGCTAATGACCATAAACATTTCATAAGGTGTTTCTGTCAATCAGTTCTCTATACAGTTTCAATTGATAATAAATCATTAGCATTTTCCTGTATCGTTAAGCATTTTCTGAACATGATCGAAAGTGCAGTTTTTCTTGAGAATGCTATTTTAAAAATTATTTTCCAGAAAGATATCTATCTATCTATTTCTTTGAAAATACATTTTCTCAGATAGCTTATCAATTTTATGGCCTTTTGGAATGTAGAATATATTAATTTTTATGTAATAAATTTAATGACCTGACTTTTTGTACTTTGATTTTCCCAGAGAATGACCTTTCCCAGGCTTGAATAAGGTAAATATTTACATAACTTTTCAACTAATCCTTTTAAGTGGTTTTATTTATTTATTTATTTTTGGTTTATTACATTTCCTTTCTCAATTTGTAATTTTGTTCTGTAGCATGTTATGAAGTCAGGGTCTCTCCTTTTTTTTTCTAAATTGTTAACCAGATTTCTCAGGGTTATTTGTTTAACAATCTACTGTTTATTTAATACTTAGAAATGCCAATTTTTCTGTTTATGTATATATTATATACACATAAAAGCATCAGCTCTAAGGTTCAGAGTACCAGCCAAAAAGGATTCCTCCTCCTGCTTATTTTCAAAAATTTATTTTATTAAAGTATAATTGATTTACAATTTTGTGTTCATTTTCTGCTATGCAGCAAAATGATTCAGTTATGTTGTTGTTTTGTTTAGTCACTAAACCGTGTGACTCTTTTGCGGCCCCATGGACTGTAGCCTGCCAGGCTTCTTTCCCCACGGGACTTCCCAGGCAGTAATACTGGAGTGGGTTGCTATTTCCTTTTCCAGGGCATCTTCCCGACTCAGTGACTGAACCCATGTCTCCTGCATTGGCATGCTGATTCTTTACTGCGGAGCCACCTGGGAAGACCCATTTATAATTTTTTTTCATATTCTTTTTCATTATGGTTTATTACCCGGTATTGAATACAGTTTTCCGTGCTATACAGTAGGACCTTGTGTTTCTCCAGCCTATATATAATAGTTTTGATCTGCTAATCCTAAACTCCCAGTCCATCTCTCCTGCATCCCCCTTCCCCTTGGCAATGACAAATCTGTTCTGTACGTCTGTGAGTCTGTATCACGGATAAGTTCATGATTTTAAAGGAAAATAAGGAAGAAAAGTAGATATTTTTTTACTTTAACCTCTATTAGGTCCTTATTTAACTCTGTTCTCATTTTCAATTCAGTCACTCAGTTGTATCTGACATTTGAGACTCCATAGACTGCAGCACGCCAGGCTTCCCTTTCATCACCAACTCCCAGAGCTTGCTCAAACTCATGTCCTTTGAGTCAGAGATGCCATCCAACCATCTCATCCTCTGTCGTCCCCTTCTCCTCCTGCCTTCAATCTTTCCCAGCATCAGGGTCTTTTCAAATGAGTCAGCTCTTCACATTCTGTGGCTAAAGTATTGGAGCTTCAGCTTCAACATCAGTTCTTTCAGTGAATATTCAGGACCGATTTCCTTTAGGACTGACTGATTTGATCTCCTTGCAGTCCAAAATCCAAAGGACTCTAAGAGTCTTCCCCAACACCACAGCTCAAAAGCATCAATTCTTCAATGCTCAGCTGTCTTTATAGTTCAACTCTCACATCCATACATGACTGACTATATGGACCTTTGTCAGTAAAGTAATGTCTTTGCTTTTTAATATGCTGTCTAGGTTTATCATAGTTTTTCTTCCAAGGAATAAACATCTTTTAATTTCATGGCTGCAGTCACCATCTGCAGTGATTTGACCATCACCAGTTCTTTCCCCACAACCTCTATAAGTGCCTGGGTTGTGCTCTTGCTGTGTTCAGTTGCTTAGTCAGGTCCGACTCTTTACGACCCTATGAACTGTAGCCCGCCAGGCTCCTCTGTCCATGGGAATCTCCAAGCAAGAATGCTGGCTGGAGTGGGTTGCCATCCCTTCCTCCATGGCATCTTCCCGACCCAGCGATTGAGCCCACGTCTCTTACATGTCTCCTGCATTAGCAGGCCAGCTGTTTACCACTAGTGCCACCTATTTCAGGCTACAGGCAACATTGTTTTATGAAGATACAAAGCCAGCATGACTAAGCACAGGCAACAGAATACAAAGGTTACAGTTGAAGGAATATATCCAGTATGGAATCAGACTTGTTTTTCTCTGTTACAATTTCATTTCACTTTCTAGCTGGTTTTTTTTTTTTTAGTACATTGAATTTCATTAAGATGAATATTCTGAATTCTTTGCCAAGAAATTCTCAGATAGTCACTTCTTCAGGGTCAGTTATTGAAGCTTTGTTAGTTTCCTTTGGTGATGTCAGGTTTGCCTGATTCCTTGATTTTTGCATTAGTTTCTCTGCATTTGCAGATGGGTCTTCATATTTTTGCTCATATGATCAGTGAAAAGTAATACATCTATAAGTAAAAGTGAAACTTGCTCAATAGTGTGCAATTCTTTGCAAACCCATGACCCATCAGGTTCCTCTGTCCATGGGATTTTTCAGGCCAAAATACTGGAGTGGGTAGCCATTTCCTTCTCCAGGAGATATTCCTGATCCAGGGATTGAACCTGGATTTCTTCCATTGCAGGCAGACTATTTACCATCTGAACCACCAGGGAAATCCAGATACATCACATTAATTTTAAGAACCATTGAGTTAGTCTTCATCCGTGTTTCTCTACTATATGTGTATGTGAGCATGAGTTTAATGTACATACTAATATAACTACCATATGTGATGCCTATCTTTCCATCATGAGACTGAAAATATGAGCATAGTTTCGTTTTATCTTCTATCATAACATGACTCCTTCCTCATCTCATTGCTGAGTTTTCTTCCTGTGCTACATGGTCCACTGTGGGATTGCTGATTCCCATGTGCTAGATAATTACCTTGCCAAAGGGTATACATATTTACCATAAAGTCCTGGTAGAACAAAGGCAAGTTCTGCCCAAAGTAATTTTTCACCCATTATCCTAAGAGGCAGAAATTGACTTCAATCTCGTAAATAACATTATTTCTATTATTAAAACATTATTTGTATTTACAAGGGGAAATATGATGCTCATACAAACACAAATATAAATGCACACACACATATGATGGCTAGAAATTGTAAGTGCAGTTCTCTATCACCTATAATCATTTTTACATTTATATATCCATTCAAAAACTGAAGATCATGGCATCCAGTCTCATCACTTGTGGCAAATAGATGGGGAAACAATGGGAACAGTGACAGGCTTTATTTTCTTTGGCTCCAAAATCACTGGTGATGGTCACTGAATTAATTAAACATACGGCAAATATTAAACAACTGTAAGAATTGTGTCTGCAGAAATTAAAAAAAAATTTAAATACAATAAGTGAAAAAGTGAAAGTGTTACTCATTTAGTCGTGTTCAACTCTTTGCCACCCCATGGACTGTGGCCCACCAGAATCCTCTGTCCATGGAATTCTTCAGGCAAGAATACTGGAATGTGTAGCTCTTCCTTTCTCCAGGGATCGTCCAGACCCAGGGAGTGAATGCAGATCTCTACATCTCAGGCAGATTCTTTAATGTCTGAGCCACCAGGGAATTGATTATAGCATTCTCATAGTCTTCATAATTGTTTCCTCTATTTTTCAGGTTGAAGAAATATTGATCTGAGTGAAGTTCAGTATACCCTTCACTTCAAATTCAGTTCCTTATTTTTTCTATTGGCTTCAAGTATGTTTAAACTTTAAAATTGTGTTAAAATTGTACATGTAGAATGATCATAATACTGTAAAAATAATCCTATAGAGAGAGCTGGGATTACATACTATGCAAGTTTGTCATGCTTCCTTTCCACCTTTTTCTTAGCTTTTTTGTTCATAGTTTTCTCAATATAAATGTCCAGATGGTATTTGTAATGATGTTGACCAAATGCTAATGTTAGCTATTTTGTGGTGATGGGATTTGGAGATATGTTTATGTCTGCTTTGTACTTTTTTGGATTTGTTTGGATTTCCATAAAGAATTCATATTCTTTAATTAAAATAATGAGACCATTATTTACAAGAAAAAGAAAGATACCATCTCGATAAATGCCAGAAGCCTTTCAAAACTGTGATCAGATTTAAAAGGAAAATGTTAAACTACGCAACAGACAGAATTCTTGCAAAAGGAAGAGTCATTTTCTTGTTTCTTCAAAAACCAAAATATATCTGTAACTAAAAATAACTACCAGTCTGATGTTGTTCCTGTTTCTGAGATGGTAAATTAAAACTTTGTAACTAGTTCTGACATTTCTCACACACTTAGTTGGGCTGAACAATTTCCCTACACATGCCTTTGAGCAGAATCATAAAAGTATAAATTTTAAAAATAATTTAAGGGTCATGAAGCCCCATTTTGGAGATGGGCAAAATAAAGCTAAAGTGCTTAGTGATTTCTTTTTACAGATAAATTCACCACTAGGTTAACCGAGAAGCCAGTTTTTTAACCAGCTTTCAGAAATCAGCCTGTTAGCCACATTCCCACATTACATATTTCTGAGTTTTTCACACCATAGAGATGAATGTTTCATCAAATGAAAATACTATATCATCTGAGTATATAAAATTAGTTGATCCTGTATTCTTTTGTTTTCCTTTAGTTAAATCAAACCTTTAAAAACCTGTGAGACATAAATTCATAGGAAAGAAGCTACTCACTACAATGTTGACAGATTTAATATTGGGGTGCTGGCATAGAAGGTGATTTCTTTGGATTTTTGTTTGTATTTTTCAAATTTCCTATACTTCAATTTATTATTTCAAAACATTAAAGGAAAAAATTATGACTCAAAAGTCAGACACTAATTATTAGCTTTAAGAGAGTAGCTTCGTTTTCCAGACAGGATAATGGGGCCATCCTTCCTTTACTAAAGCTAACAGAAACCTGGAAAATAGTTGGTAAAAAAATAACTTTTCAAATCAAAGAAACTGGTCAGTGTACAAGGATCCTGCAAGCAGCCACGTGGACTGACAGGAGAGGAAATGGATCGTCTTATTTGGGGACATCAGCTCACGAGCCTGAGTCACGGCTGGAGGCCTCCCATGGAGCAGCTGGAGCTGTGTCACCAGTTCACTTTTTTTCCAGTATGAGCAGAGGAATATTCATCTGTTTCTGCGGTGATGGAGTCTTTCACAATGTCCTTTGGCCAGGGAAATGTAACCACAGCCTAATGATTTCAGACTCAAGCTATTTCAGCAGCAGCAACAGTGAAAACACAGCAGCAGCCAATTCCTAAATAAACTCATGTGAATGCTTCATATTAACTAATTGTCAGGGGGGTTTTATGGGAAACCATATCAAGAATGTTGCAGAGCTTCTTAGGATGCTGTTTTTTTTGCTTGGGTCTGAAGAAAAAATGGAATGCCAGGGCAGTAGAATTTATGCATCGAAAGAGAGTGGGGTAGAAAAGTAAGGATTCTAAGGGGGTCTTAGTCCTTGGCCTTGATGCTCATTAACCCTGAGACTCTTAATGAGTCACCTCTGTCCCTGCTCATGGGTTTACTTCCCCTCCTACCCGTTTACTTCCACCACTCCACTCATTAGAAATGGGATGATATGCGAGATAAACATTTCTCAAACTTTCTTCTGTGAAGATGATATGCGAGATAAATATTTCTCAAACTTTCACAACAGATGACTTTTGCATGTGTGACACTCTCCCATGAGCATATCCATATTTTGACACAAAAGAGAATCTGATGGGAAATAAAGCAAATAAGCTACAGACAGAGTAAGGCATAGAAAAAATAGACCATGGGTTGTGTTGAATTCCCAGTATGTTAGCCAGCACTCCACTCCTCTACCACTAAAGAAAATATATTGGGATGCAAGTGTGAGAAGAGTGCTGTCATAAGGATAAATTTGGTTCCACACTAATTTATATGCCAGTAAATTAAGGATAATTTTTCTTTAGGTACTATGAGTTTTTACAAATCAATAAGAAAAAAAAACTAACAGATTTTCTGAAGAAAGGTAAAATAAAAGTACTTTATTTAAAAAAAGCTATACATGTCTATAAAAACATTAGAAAGTTCTCAAAGTAATTCATACTAAAGAAATCAAAACTACTGGAAAAAAGAATGTATTAGTTTTTTAATATTAATAATGCATGCACTTGTCTGAAGCATGAGTATAAAGAAACTCCTGTGTAAAAATGTAATTGGTTCAGCCTTTGGAAAGATTTTGACAACTTACACTAATATATTTAACATATGTATCTTTTGATTCATCAATTCCTTTCCTAAGAATTTATCATTCAAAAACTTGGTGAATTGTTTGAATTATATATTTTTTTAGCAAGAATACAACTAGTTGTCATCTAATGAAAGAAGACTCAAAACTGGATGTGGTAAATTTAGATTTAAGTTTTAGCTCATCTTATAAATATAAGACAAAAACATGACTCCAAAAATAAAATGCTTTTCTACCTGTTCCTAAACTGAAAAACATTGTATCATGTTGGAAAAATGAAAGTGAACTGCCTTCCAATTTGTTAATGAAACTTTACATCTGCAAAATGTGACAATAATTTAAAGAACATATTGTATACATAATTGATATTTCATATACTGTATTTTGTCTTGTCTTATTGGATGAGTTAGGTGCTTGCAAAAATATTATGTTGCAAATGAACTAAAGAACTGTTAATAAAAAAATAAAATGAATTGCTTTATATTAGAAAAACACACTCTGTTGATCTTTAGAGCTGAATAGTGGAGAGCTTTGATAAAATGTAGCAGAAAGGAAGAATCTGCTAAAGGCTGAGTGTGGTCTGAAAATGAATGGTACTGAGAACACTACTTCTTTATACATATCTCAGTGTCAGAGGCTAAATTAATAAAGCGATTTATGGATTTCTTGGAGATTCTGTAAATATTAAAACTAATTAGCTCATGCAACAGGACACCTGGGCCACATTAACTAAGTGGAAACTTAATATGGTACCACCCAACAGATAGTTCCACTGACTTAGATTCAACTAGAATCAACCCTATTTGAGGGTTAATTTCCAAACTCTATTCTTTGGAATGAATGCTGGGCTGAGAAAATTCTTTCCAGGAAATATTTAACAGCTATTTTACACATGCACACACTCATAGTGTTCTGTGATTAAAAGTGTTTGGGAAGCACAGTATGTTATAATTTCCCTCTGGAGGGTTCCTGATATTCATTGGTTTATAAACATTATGAGGATTCTTGCTAAAAAGAAAAGCTGGAAGGTATAACTTCAGTTCAGTTCAGTTCAATCACTCTGCTGGAATCCAAAATTCTGTGCTCAAGACATCTGCTCAGTTTCCAGAGAGCAGTAAAATGTGTGAGGTATGTTTAGGAGATAGTGTTGTGGGATTGTAAAATATGGTTGCGTACACAGTATTGTGAAATGAACTGTATATTATATTCAAAACCAGAGCTTTAGAATACATTGCCTCTAGAATTGAGGGTCATAAAAATTTATCCTTATGGACTGACTTTTTTCTTTAGCTCTTAGAAGATAAGTTAACACAGAAAATAAGAAATGTGATCTCATTTGTTGTGTGCTCCATGTCACACACTGTTCCAGGCAATGGGGATATAGTACTGAACAAAGTAAACAAAAGCCTCTGCCTTCATATATCCAGTCTACAGGAGATAAGTTACTGTGGGTCCTTCAAAGACAGCTGATTAAAAAGTTACAAGACTAAAGATATTTGAAGTTTGCTAGACCTTTCATGAGTGAAGTGAGTTAGCAGTTCCCAAGCACATATCATAGGTTTTTACTGTCTTTTGCCTATTTTCTTTCAGCATTTTAAAACTTTTTGGTAAAATATACATAACATGAATTTACCATCTTAATTATTTTTAAATGGGCATTTCAGTGGTCAGTACATTCTTATGGTTGTACAACCAATCTCCAGAACTCTTCATCTTGCAAAACAGAATTTTGCCTGTTTTGAATCCATTTTATTTCTATATACTCTATAAGAATGAAAAAAAATTGTTTAAAGACATAGATCTTGGATAATTTGTATGTGAACTGTATGAAAAGCAAAAGCCTTTCATGTTATCTAATATGATAGTTCTGATTGAAAATAATAGTTTGAAAAAGATCTCCTACTTATAAATTTTTCTCTATAGCATTTACTTTCAACTACTTATTCAGATACACAGTTTATTGTGAAGCTTTTGTTTACTTAGCACTGGCCTACCACACAAGTGGGTCTGAAGGCTCTTGGGAATGCATCCAGGATCATCTAACTCTAATTTACAGCCAACAGTATGATTTAGAAGTGTGGTAAAATATCAGCTGCCACATCAGTAATTCCAATTTGCTGCTTTTAAAATTACAACACTATAAATAAGTGCTGTAATACTGATTTTATCACTCTAACCAAGCACAGAGTGCAAGCCACAGCTGCTGCTGCTGCTGCAAAGTCGCTTCAGTCATGTCCGACTCTGTGTGACTCCATAGACGGCAGCCCACCTGGCTCCCCCGTCCCTGGGATTCTCCAGGCAAGAACACTGGAGTGGGTTGCCATTTCCTTCTCCAATGCATGAAAGTGAAAAGTAAAAGTGAAGTCGCTCAGTCACAGAATACTTACTACTCAAAGTCATAGGAAAGTGTATATACTAAGGTGAGGTTCCTTAATATATCCTACAAACTCAGCCACTTTTAGCTTTTTTTACTAAAATCAAATAAGTAGCAATTATACTCTTACAAAGCTCTTGAGAAATAATTGACTTAGTCAGTTATCATCTACCTTTTGTTGTTGTTTAGTCATTAAGTCATATCTGACTCTTAGGCGACCCCATGGACTCCAGCTTGCCAAGCTCCTCTGTCCATGGGATTTCCCAGGCAAGAATACTGGAGTGGGTTGCCATTTCCTTCTTCAGGGGATCTTCCTGACCCAGGAATCAAACCCATGTCTCTTGCTTTGGCAGGCAGATTCTTTGCCACTGTACCACAGTGAGAGCCTGGGAAGCCCTTACTGAAATTAATTTGCTTATTGCTGGGAAAGACTGAAAGCAAAAAGAGAAGTATCACCAACTCAGTGGACATGAACTTGAGCAAACTCCAGGAGTTAGTGAAGGACAGGGGAGCCTGGCATGCTGCAGTCCATGGGGTCACAAAGAGTCAGGTAGGACTTAGGGACTGGACAACCGCATTGCTTGAAATTTTTAAATTTTATTTCTTAACAATCTCAGCAATTTGTATTCTTTCCAAATAGTTGGTTAGATAGTAACGATCAAATCCCAACATTTTAAAAAAATGAACAAACGTTGTGTATGTGAGAGGGAGAGTTACTCAGTTAACTGGGTTGAAACTAAGGTCTCACTCATATCATTAACTTGTTTGATGAATTTCCTTGTAATCAGGACTGATATCCATCAATTACTTACAAGCAGGGCTCTACTTGGGGCTTCCCTTGTGGCTCAGCTGGTAAAGAATCCACCTGCAACACGGGAGACCTGGGTTTAACCCCTGGATTGGGAAGATCCCCTGGAGGAGTGAATGGCTACTTACTCTAATATTCTGCCTTGGAGAATTCCAAGGACTGTATAGTCCATGAGGTCACAAAGAGTTAGACACAACTGAGGGACCTTCACTAGATACTAAAGCTCTACTGGTTGGCTGCAGGAGGTGTCCTTTCCGGATGATGCTACAGCCCATCTTGATTAGTCTCAGACTATGCTATTCTATTTTTGTAATCACTTAGAGTGTCACTTGGAGAAGCACTGGCACCCCACTTCAATACTCTTTCTTGGAAAGTCCCATGGACAGAGGAGCCTGGTGGGCTGCCATCTATGGGGCACAGAGTTGGACACGACTGAAGTGACTTAGCAGCAGCAGCAGAGTGTCACTACTGCTTATAATGTATAACTGCTCCATATCCCTGTTTCCATGTCTAAGTTAATTAGCTCAGTGGTTGGCAGTGAGTAATTGCTGTTTGTTTGCTTTCCTACAACAGGAATTCACGAGCCATTTAGAGATCTTACCATCATCACCACAGAACTATCACCTATAGATGTGAAGACACAGATGAAATAAAATTTAGCTACTTCCTTCAATAAATGGGGACCCCTCTTTATTTTACAGTCTTAAAAAACTTGAAAGTCCTAATTGTTTTGTAATGTTAGATTTTTTGGCATCCATCCTTGAAATGGCTTGTTTCTAATTTCATTTCCAGCAGTCCAAGCTTTCATTAGTTGTGGATGCTCCCGGATTTCACATGATAGAACTTCTTACTTCATCATGTTTGAGTTACTTAAGTCAAAATTTCTCTTCATGTGACAGAGCAGCCACACTTTGTCCTGTCTGAAAGACCTTTCCCTGAATTTCTTTGCGTTACAAAATCATCTTCAAACAGACAACCACAGACATTTGCAATTCCAGGCGTTCAAAAAGCTTTATTCACATTTAAGCACTAGAAAGTTATTGCATTCCAACTCATTTCCAGTTCCCAGGCTTACTGAATTACTGACTCATGCTGACTCATAGATGGGTCTTATCCCTGGATGCTTCTTACTTATAACCTGAACCAAATTCTCAAGTAATTTCTTAAAGCATTTTTTAAGAAAATAAAACATAAAGAGAAAAATTTACTGTTTCCAGCTTTGATATTTTGATTTCTGTACCTCATTTACCAGAAATATCTCAGATAAGTATGGAACTGTCTCTTATACACATCTAGATGTGTATAAGAGACAGGTCACAGAATACTTACTACTCAAAGTCATAGGAAAGTGTATATACTAAGGTGAGGTTCCTTAATATATCCTACAAACTCAGCCACTTTTAGCTTTTTTTACTAAAATCAAATAAGTAGCAATTATACTCTTACAAAGCTCTTGAGAAATAATTGACTTAGTCAGTTATCATCTACCTTTTGTTGTTGTTTAGTCATTAAGTCATATCTGACTCTTAGGCGACCCCATGGACTCCAGCTTGATGCTTCTTACTTATAACCTGAACCAAATTCTCAAGTAATTTCTTAAAGCATTTTTTAAGAAAATAAAACATAAAGAGAAAAATTTACTGTTTCCAGCTTTGATATTTTGATTTCTGTACCTCATTTACCAGAAATATCTCAGATAAGTATGGAAAATGCAATATATATATATATATACATGTATATGTACATATATACATCAGATATAAAAGAAAATGCTCTTTGAACTAACATATCACTTTAAACAGTAAAATATTCACATATATTAGTTCATCTAAACCATTTAATGACCCTATTTTGCATGGGGAATTACTTCTGCTATCATAAGGAAGGCCTAGCTCTAAGTTTTTATCCTTGGGAATCATTCCACAGTTAGTGTCTCTCAGTTCGGTTCAGTCGCTCAGTCGTGTCCGACTCTTCGCGACCCCATGAATCGCAGCACGCCAGGCCTCCCTGTCCATCATTATCTCCCGGAGCTCACTCAGACTCACGTTCATCGAGTCAGTGATGCCATCCAGCCACCTCATCCTCTGTCGTCCCCTTCTTCTCCTGCCCCCAGTCCCTCCCAGCATCAGAGTCTTTTCCAATGAGTCAACTCTTCACAGGAGGAGGCCAAAGTACTGTAGTTTCAGCTTTAGCATCATTCCTTCCAAAGAAATCCCAGGGTTGATCTCCTTCAGAATGGACTGGTTGGATCTCCTTGCAGTCCAAGGGACTCTCAAGAGTCTTCTCCAACACCATGATTCAAAAGCATCAATTCTTCGGCGCTCAGCCTTCTTCACAGTCCAACTGTCACATCCATACATGACCACAGGAAAACCATAGCCTTGACTAAACGGATCTTAGTCAGCAAAGTAATGTCTCTGCTTTTGAATATACTACCTAGGTTGGTCATAATTTTTCTTCCAAGGACTAAGCGTCTTTTAATTTCATGGCTGCAGTCACCATCTGCAGTGATGTTAATTAGTGTTAGTTAGTTAGTTAGTGATGTTAGTTAGTGTCTCTAATCACATTCTAATGTTCAGAAACATCCTGATTAAAGTGCCTATTTACCTCTATCTATGAGTTTGAATTGACCCACATTCTGAAATCAACTGTGACCCAAAGCAAAAAGCATGAAGCTGACACTTGCCTAACCAGGTGGGTGGTTGAGTGTCAACAATCAACCTGGTTATAGATGGGGGACAGGAACAATGATAAGAGCACCCTCATTTCTAGCCCCTGGTAACCAGATCCTTACTTGAGCCGCTTTTTATTATCCTGCTAATGCCATTCTTATTTAATTGCATACTTAGTTGCTTAGTCATGTCTGACTCTTTGTGACCCTTTGAACTGTAGTCTGCCAGGCTCCTCTGTTCATGCATTTTTTCTGGCAAGAATACCGGAGTGGGTTGCCATTTTCTCCTCCAGAGGATGTTCTCAATCCAGGGATCATACCTATATTTTTTGTTTCCTGCACTGCAGGTGGATTCTCTAATTTGCTCTGATGTCTAAATTGGGGCTTCCCAGGTGGTGCAGTGGTAAAGAATCTGCTGGCCATGCAAGAGACACAGGTTCATTCCCTGGGTTGAGAAAAGCCCCTGGAGAAGAAAATGCCAACTCTCTCCAATACTTTTGGCTGGAGAATTCCATGGAAAGAGGACCCTGGCAGGCTATAATCTGTGGGGTCACAAAGAGTTGGACACACTGAGCAACTGAGTGTGCACACACAATGCCTAAATCACCAATTCAATCTGTGCTCCTTGGCAAAAATAGAATGGATCTGTTTCTTAGGGAATTATGAATGTAGATGAGAATTTAAGTTTTACTTGCACCAAATTCTTAGTTGAATCTCTCCTTTACTATTAATAACAGATTCAATGGAGGAAAGTTTTCCATGTTGATATGCTCTCAGAAGATAAAAACTAAACTAGTGCATGAACTTATCAGGGAATTAAATATTAAATTTTAGACATTGCTTACCTTAAGCAGCAATGCAACATGCAGAGCTGTGGAAATACAGAATGAGTACTTTAGCAAGGAATTTTCTATTTCTGGTGGTGTTCACTCATTAATCCAGATGAACAATCAGGGAAGACTGATGAGCCAATGATCATTCATCAGACCTCAAGTTTTTTGATGTCTCAGCACATATATTTGGCACAGCTCATCACTATCATCCATTTCCCGGATTATTACAATAGCCTTCTTACTGAAGTCTCTATTTCAAGTACACCAGTTGGTCTAATAAAATTGCACAGTAATTGGACAAAATCTTGCCAAGGGCTAGAGATTGAATTGATGATTAGGCAGCAGGCTAGTGGAACAGGCAATGGAATTAACAGACTGGTAGAAAGTACCTCTCATAAGGGTCTGAGTACCAGGAGCTGGGAACAGAAAGGCTGAATAGTAACCCCTACCCTTCTGCAGCCAGAATGACTGCTTCCAATAAACAAATAAGCACCTCATATTTACTCACTGGGCTTCCCCTGCGGCTCAGCTGGTAAAGAATCCTCTTGCAATGCAGGAGACTTGTGTTTGATCCCTGGTTGGGAAGATAACCTGGAGAAGGGAAAGGCTCCACTCCAGTATTCTGGCCTGGAGAATTCCATGGACTGTATAGTCCATGAGGTTTCAAAGAGTTGGACATGACTGAATGACTTTCACTTAAATAAATCTATTCATTATTCTAAATCTTCTTACATGGACCATTAAAATGTAATACCAATTAATCAAATTCTTTATAAAGACAGAGCCCACAGAAATTATTTGCCTGGGATGTCTTACAACCTAGGAGTGCTCCTAACTGAAATCCTGCATCAGTCCATATAACAGGACATCTTTTATTAGTTTATCTGCCCAAGGTGGGCCTTTTGGCAAGTTCTATAACTCTAAAGAATCTCTTGATGAGAGTAAAGAAGGAGAGTGAAAAGTCTGGCTTACAACTAAATATTTTTAAAAATAAGAAGACTAAGATTATGGCATCTGACCCCATTATTTCATGGAAAATAGAAGGGGAAAAGGTGGAAGCAGTGACAGATTTCCTCTTCTTGGGCTCTAAAATCACTGTGGACTGTGTCTGCAGCCATGAAATCTAAGACAATTGCTTCTTGGCAGGAAAGCTATGACAAATCTAGACAGTGTGTTGAAAAGCAGAGACATCACATTGACGACCAAGGTCTGTATAGTCAAGGCTATGGTCTTCCCCGTGGACACGTAAGATTGTGACAACTGTTCTGTAAAGAAGGCAGAGTGACAAAGAATTGATGCCGTCGAATTGTGGTGCTGGAGAAGACTTCTGAGAGTTCCTGGGACAGCAAGGAGATGAACTAGTCAATCTTAAAGGAAACCAACCTTGAATACTCATTGGAAGGACTGATGCTGAAGCTGAAGCTCTGGTATTTTTGTCACCTGATGTGAACAGTCAACTAATTGGAAATTTTCCTGATGCTGGGAAAGACTGAGAGGAGAAGAAGATGATGGTCAGAGGATGAGATGGCTGGATGGCATCACTGATGCAATGGACATGAACTCGGACAAACTCTGGGAGATGGTGAGGGACAGGGGGGCCTAGCATGTTGCAGTCTATTATGTCTCAGAGTCAGATTCATCTGGGTGGCTGAAAAATAACAATATGCCTCTAGTACCTGCCTTGATGCCAGGCACACCACTATCTCAAGCTCTTTGCATTTGCTGCTCCTGAGCAACTCTCCAACTAGGTATTGGGTTGGCCAAAAACTTCATTCAGATTTTTTCATCAGCTGGTATAGAAAACTTGAATGAATTTTTGGCTAGCCTAATATCTACAGGTGTCATCTCATATCTTCAGATCTTACTCAGATGCCATCTTAGTGAAGATTTCTTCCCAACATCCTATTTAAATTGCATTTACCAATGCAATTATTTCCATTCTCTTTATCATCATTCCTTATTGTTTTTCTTTCTACAGAGCCCTTATTGCTGTTTTATGTGTTTATTTACTTGTTTGTTATTTGTATCTTCCTACCAGCATACAAGTAAAGATTTTTACCTGTTTATTCACTGTTATGCCCCCGGCTATTGATGAATATATTTGTTGAGTGAATTATGGAATATCAAATAAATGGGTGAATGAATGACTGATGGCTGCACTTCACTTAGAAGTTTCCTTTAGCTCTACTCCATAAATTTACATGTGTAAAACCCAATGTATATACTGATTTCTTTCAAATTACAGTGGACAACAAGTTTTTACTGTGTGGATCACAATAAACTGTGGAAAATTCTTCAAGAGATGAAAATAGCAGACCATTTGACCTGTCTCTTGAGAAATCTGTATGCAGGTCAGGAAGCAATAGTTAGAACTGGACATGGGACAACAGACTGGTTCCAAATAGGAAAAGGAGTATGTCAAGGCTATAGATTGTCACCTTGCTTATTTAACTTGTATGCAAGGTACATTATGAGACATGCTGGGCTGGATGAAGCACAAGGTGGAATAAAGATTGCCGGGAGACATATTAACAACCTCAGATATGCAGATGCCACCACTCTTATGGCAAAAAGTGAAGAACTAAAAAAGAGCCTCTTGATGAAAATGAAAGAGAAGAGTGAAAAACTGGCTTAAAGCTCAGCATTCAGAAAATGAAGATCATGGCATCTGGTCCCATCACTTCATGGGAAATAGATGGAGAAACAGTGGAAATAGGGGCTGACTTTATTTTCTTGGGCTCCAAAATCACTGCAGATGTTGATTTCAGCCATGAAATTAAAAGACACTTACTCCTTGAAAGGAAAGTTAAGACCAACCTAGACAGCATGTTAAAAAGCAGAGACATTACTTTGCCAGCAAAAGTTCGTCTAGTCAAAGCTATGGTTTTTTTTTTTTTTTTTTTAAAGAGCTAAACAGAAATGGGCTCATTTTCTGTGCACCAGAAGAACAATAGAGGAGGAGAGAGAAACAGACATACTCTCCTAGTCATCACTGCAAACTCACATCATGGAAGTAAAACTTTCACCAGAAATAATAAAAAATGAATTCCAAATGTAAAATAGTATGATACAAATCTAATATAAAAACAAATAATTGTGCCAAAATACTCTTAGTTCTTGCTTCAATGTGGCGTCCATTAGACCATTTCTAGTTCTTATCATTTTCTGAAATAGTAGCTAAATCTGTCTATTATTTTATAATTTAAAGATTTTTATATTAAATGTTTCTTTTTAATCACTGAACACATTGACTTTTTTTTTTTGCAAATGGCTGTCAATAGTATTTTTTTTTAATTGTAATTTTTTTTAATGCTTATTCCATTTCACAGCACTGCATTGGTTCTGCCATAGAATCTGCCACAGGTGTGGACGATCTCC
>SJYC01035764.1:0-21582 GCA_006408675.1 Madoqua kirkii
TTGGTTCTGCCATACATTGACATGAATCAGCCACAGGTGTACACGAGCTCCCAATCCTGTAACCCCCTCCCACCTCCCTTCCCTGCCCATCCCCCCGGTTCATCCCATACACCGGCCCCAAGCATCCTGTATCCTGTATTGAACATAGACTGGTGCTTCATCTCCCATATGATTGTATACATGTTTCGTTGTCATTCTCCCAGATCTTCCCACCCTCTCCCTCTCCCTCTGAAGCCAACAGTCCGTTCTATACCTCTGTGTCTCTTATATTGTCTCACTTTCGGGGTCATCATTACTGTCTTCTAAATTCCATATATATGTGTCAGTATACTGTATTGGTGTTTTTCTTTCTGGCTTACTTCACTCTGTATAATCGGCTCCAGTTTCATCCATCTCATTAGAACTGCATCAAACTTATTCTTTTTGAGGGCTGAGTAATACTCCATTGTGTATATGTACCACAGCTTTCTTATCCATTCATCTGCTGATGGACATCTGGGTTGTTTCCATGTCCTGGCAATTATAAACATTGCTGCAATGAACATTGGGGTACACGTGTCTCTTTCAATTCGAGTTTCCTCGGTGTGTATGCCCAGCAGTGGGATTGCTGGGTCATAAGGCAGCTCTATGGTTTTTGCAGTAATCATGTATGCATGTGAGAGCAGGACTATAAAGAAAGCTGAGCCCTGAGAACTGACGCTTTTGAGCTGTGGTGTTGGAGAAGACTCTTGAGCATCCCTTGGACTGCAAGGAGATCCAACCAATCAATCCTAAAGCAAATCAGTCCTGAATGTTCATTGGAAGGATTGAAGCTGAAACTCTAATACTTTGGCCACCTGATGTGAACAGCTAACTCATTTGAAAAGACCCTGATGCTGGGAAAGATTGAAGGCAAGAGGAGAAGAGGACAACAGAGGATGAGATGGTTGGATGGCATCACCAAAGTGATGGACATCGGTGACTAGGCTCCACGAGTTGGTGATGGACAGGGAAGCCTGGCATGCTGCAATCCTTGGGGTTACAAAGAGTCGGACATGACTGAATGACTGAACTGAGCTGAACTGAACAGAGAAGAACAAGTCAACACTAGAGTTAAACATATTTTCAGCAAAAATTTCACAAAAGGTTGTGTTTTTTTTTGGCTTCCATTTTATATAGAATCATCAATTCCTTTTGTCTAGAATTATCAATTCATCAAGAAATCATCAGTTTCTTTTGTATAGAATCATCACCCATTTCTTAAGACCCTGGAAAGAAGCATTCAATTTCAAAACTATTTGTCCATTGTTTTTTGTCTTATCTTAGTAAAAAATATAACTTTTATTTTTCTATTTCTGATACTTATCTTGAATTAGTCAGCTTCTAGCTTTTCTCTTCTTCCAATTTTGGCCTATGTAGGCTGGTTTTCTTTTATTTCACTCTAGTCCTGAAACCTTCTTCCTAGGTCATATTATGTTATGGTTGTCATATCTATAGAATTATTTTTCTATTGTGATAATTTCAGAATACCAATTAATGACATTTTTAAGAGGGATATTTCTGGAGAACCTGCAGTGTTATGCAATGGATGGACAACTTGATTAAATACTCTCTCATTAGAGGCAAAAAGCTACCAAAAATCATTTTCTTTGATTCTGTCATATTTGTTTCAGAGGATAAAGTGGTATTTTCAGTTCCTATGACTATTTTTAAAACCTATTTTAGAGTGGTGGTAATAAAAGCATGATGGACTTTAAATATAAAATGATTGCCATCTGTTTTTTTTCCCCTTGGCATGGTTGGGGCTGACATAAATCAACTTTAAAAAACATACTATGACATTTTAAATTTAAGACTACTGTTAACAGCAAAATCTGACTTCAGACCAATTTGGGAACTAGGCTTTCAAAGAGGAAAAAAGAAACTTTTCAGCAAGAAAAAATATTTAATTTCTCTGTCTTTCCAGTAATACAGTTTATTAATAAAGATGACTTTCTCATATAATATAGTGTCAGTTTGTAGAATTTAAACTCTAAGCTTTTTAGGACATGCTCCTTTGCTCAGTTCTGGCCACACTGGTCTGCTATATGACCAATAGTACCATTTTGAAGACAAATGGACCACATCAATGGAGAGATCTGTGATCTTCCATCAAGGATGATGAGATTTGACTATTCCTAATTATACTATTTTATGACCTAACCACTTAAAACTTGAATTAATAAATTTAGTTTTTAAAAGATTAGAAAGTTGAAAGGGCAGTTATGTATACTATTATATCCTAGTAATAATGTAGCTACTACTTTAGTATAACAGTTAGGAATTTAGGTTTTGGGGAATTCCCTGGTGGTCCAGTGGTTAAGACTTCACCTTCCAATGCAAGGGTTATAGTTTCAATACCTGTTCAGGGAGCTAAGATCCCAAATGCCTTCTGGCCAAAAATCCAAAACATTTTATAAAAGCAATGTTGTAGTAAATCCAATAAAAAAAAAAAAAGAAAAAGAAAAAAAGCTTAGATTTTGGTATCAAATTACACTGCTACTTAGTTGTCATGTAGCCTTAGGTTAATTTTCTAACTGTTGTTTATGATGTTATTGCTTTAATTGGGCTTCTCAGGTGGCTCAGATGGTAAAGAATCTGCCCAGAGTGCAGTAGACTTGGGTTCAATCCCTGGGTCAGGATGATACTCTGGAGAAGGAAATGGCAACCCACTCCAGTACTTCTGCCTAGAGAATTCCATGGACAGAGGATCCTAGCAGGCTGCAGTCCATAGAGTCTCAAAGAGTTGAACACGACTGAGCTACTAACACACCTTCTCATTGTTATAATTATCACTACTATTAATATCATCTTTCCAGGATCCTTAAGCAAGTTAGAATATCCTTTTCTATGCAATGTTTATCAAATAATAAGTTTTAGTAAAATATAAAGTGCAGAAGTATAGAACTCGATGAATTTGGAGCTCTAGAGTACCAGAGAAGCAGCATGAAACATGACCTAGAATTTGTGGCTGCGGCTGGGGACAGAGAGCAGCATTAATTCAATATGAAGGGCACCACAGACATATCTTAAAGCACAACTTTGCTCAGTAAGTCCAAAATAACAAGAAAGTTAATTTTTAATCAAATACTAAACACCTCATTTAAAGGAAATGACTTGATATCTTTACTACATAAAAGAAAATATTTAAAAATTTTACAAAATCATAACATTTAGAGGATATCTGTGTAGTTTAGCTACACCATTCATTTCTTTTTTTTTTTTTTATTTTGCTCCCAATCCCAAAACCCCCTCCCACCTCCCACCCCATAAAATCATTCTCGATCATCCCTGTGCACCCCCGTGCATCCCCGTGCATTTTTTATTTTTAAAAGGTGCTGAAGGATACGTGATGATTTAGTCCATAGATTAGGGTCTCCAAAGCTTTTTTGCTTATTTACTCCTAAAGGAATACTGAAAATAACATCCTACACACTTTTACAAGTTGATATTGATAATTTTTCAATAAAAGTTTAATTAGTTGCAAAAGATACAAATTCCAGCATATTGTAAATATTAACTTTTAAAATAAAGCCCCTGTAATACTCTTAATGTATCTCCTGTAGTCTAAGTACCACTGTTAATTTTAATACTCACTATTAGATTTACAAAAGCATAAACAATGTCTTCAACAGTCTTCAGCTTTATATCTTTTTTTCATGAGCTGCAGTTTTCATCCTAGTTCCCAAATAGTGTTTTATCTTAATGTCATATAATTTTATGCTTGCAGATCTCTTACTCATTACTCCTACCTTTATTAAAGAAAAATATGTACATACTGAAATCAATTTTTTATAATTTTGTGACCAACAAATCTCTAAGTATTAAAAAGAAGGTTCTTCTGTATTAAAAAATCATTCCAACTGTTACTCATTATTGATCAAAATGATATAAATATAAACTTGAAACAAAATACCAGTCATAAAGAGTATTTTTGGAAGTGCATCTGCTCTTAATTTGTGTTGGCTTATTCACTAATGAGTTAACACATTTATCTCATATTAGTTTTTGCTAGATTCAGTTCAGTTCAGTCCAGTCACTTAGTCGTGTCCGACTCTTTGCGACCCCATGAATCGCAGCACGCCAGGCCTCCCTGTCCATCTTCAACTCCCGAAGTTCACTCAGACTCATGTCCATCGAGTCCATGATGCCATCCAGCCAACTCATTCTCTGTTGTCCCCTTCTCCTCCTGCCCCCAATCCCTCCCAGCATCAGAGTCTTTTCCAATGAGTCAATTCTTTGCATGAGGTGGCCAAAGTACTGGAGTTTCAGCTTTAGCATCAGTCCCAAAGAAATCCCAGGGCTGATCTCCTTCAGAATGGACTGGTTGGATCTCCTTGCAGTCCAAGGGACTCCCAAGAGTCTTCTCCAACACCACAGTTCAAAACCATCAATTCTTCAGCACTCAGCCTTCTTCACAGTCCAACTCTAACATCCATACCTGACCACTGGAAAAACCATAGCCTTGACTAGACTGAAGGTTACAGAGTATGATTTCTTGGAAAGATGAACAATTCACAGGCAGACAAATTGCGGGTGTATATAAAAAAAAAAGAGAAAAGAAAACTAAAGAAAATTTCAACATATATTATGAGATTATATAAAAAAAGAGGAAATTTCCAGTTGAGTCAGATATCAAAGATGTCCACTGGACGTGGTGGCCCCACCAAGCATCTCTGGAAGCATTAGACAAACTCACATCTTGAAACATGAACACTGAGTCAAGGAGAACAAACAATTGGGTGAGAGGGAGAAACAATGACTGATGAGATAGAGTCATCAGTGAGGCCCTCTGTGAAGAGCCTCAGTCTTCATTCTTCAGATGGACACAGTACGTTACATGGAACTCCCTCATTAAAAAAAAAAAAAAAATAGCGTATAATCAGAAAAAGCAGTGAATAATCAGTTAAATAATGATTGTTCATGATCTCTGTTTTATTGGTGGCATATTACTGTTGTTCTTAGTGACTCCATGGACTGCTGCAAGCCAGGCTCCTAGTTCTCCACTATCTCCTGGAATTTGCTCAAATTCTTTCCCATTGAGTCAATGAGCCTATCTAACCATCTCATCCTCTCCCACCCTCTTTCCCTTTTTCTTTTGATCTTTTCCAGCATCATTCCAATCTTTCCTTTTTTCGAATGAGAGTTTTTTGCATCAAGTGGCCAAAGTATTGTAGCTTCAGCCTCAGCATCAGTCATTCCAGTGCATATTCAGGGTTATTCTCCTTTAGGATTGACTGGTTGGATCTCCTTGCAGTTCATGGGACTTTTGAGTCTTCTCCAGACCACAATTTGAAAGTATAAATTCTTCAGCGCTAAGCCTTCTTTATGATCCAACTCTCACATCCATACATGACTACTGGAAAAATCATAGCTTTGACTGGGTGGACTTTGGTGCAAAATTATGTCTCTGCTTTATAATATGCTGTCTAGGTTTGTCATAGCTTTTCTTCAAGGAGCGGGCATCTTTTAATTTCATGGCTGCAGTCACCATCCATAGTGATTTTGGAGCCTAAGAAAGTAAAATCTGTCCCTGCTTCAACTTTTTTCCCCTTCTATTTGCCATGAAGTGATGGAACTGGATGCCATGATCTTCATTTTTTGAATGTTGAGTTTTAAGCAAGGTTTTTCACTTTCTTTTTTTACACTCATCAAGAGGCTCTTTAGTTCCTTTTCACTTTCTGCCATTAGATTACTATCATCTACATATCTGAGGTTGTTGATACTTCTCCCAGCAATCTTGATCACAGTTTGTGATTCATCCAGTCTGGCATTTCACCTGATGTACTCTGCATACAAGTTAAAGAAGTACGGTAACAATATACAGCCTTGATGTACTCCCTTCCCGATTTGGAACCAGTCGGTTTTCCATGTAAGTTTCTAACTGTTGCTTCTTGACACACACAGAGGTTTCTCAGGAGGCAAGTAAGGTGGTCTGGTATGCCAGTCTCTTTAAGAATTTTCTACAGTTTGTTGTGCTTCACACAGTCAAAGGCTCCAGTGTAATCAATGAAACAGAAGTCGATGTTTTTCTGGAATTCTGTTGCTTTCTCTATTGTCCAACTAGATAATTCCAAACTTAATACCCAGGATATTCACTGAAATTGTAAATACGTTCTCATATTTTTTTTTAAAAAGCACTTCACGGAACTTCCCAAGTGGTGCAGTGATTAAGAATCCATCTGCCAATGCAGAGGGCATGAGTTCAATCCCTGGTCTGGGCAGATCTCGCATGGCATGGGGCAAATAAGCCTGTGCACCACAACTGCTGACCCCATGCTCTAGAGCCTGTGAGCTCGACTACTGAGCTCGCTTGCTAAGCTACTGAAGCCTGAATGCCCTGGGGCTTGTGCTCTGCAACAAGGGAAGCCACCAAAGTGAAAAGCTCACGCATTGCAATCAGACAGTAGCCCCACCGGCCACAACTAGAGAAAACAGTGTGCAGCAATGAAGAGCCAACCAGCCAATAAATAAATACATAAAATTTTAAAACAACTTTTAAATAATGTATTTTGTAATTTTAGAAAATCCTACGAATTGGTTTCTATTCAAAATAAATTACAAAGCATTTTTTTTTCAGGATTCTTACATTAATGAAAGAAACATAAAGAAACAACACTTTCCACACATCTGGCAAAGGTAAGATTTGTGCTATATCTAAGCTGTCAAACTTAGATTGTCTCAACATTGCACACTCTGGGACAAGAATACAAATGAAGGCCTGAGTACCATATGTCTATATGTTTAAAAGCTATAAATCAAGCACAAACTGTTTAATAAAAGATGCCCCATCCTCTGACATTAATACACATTCAAAACAATAAAGTTAAAAATATGTGTAAGGCTTCACTAACAGAAAATGAAATATCAAAGACAATACATGAAATCATTTATTTCATCTGTCATTCTATTGATGTTCCAGTGAGAGTTAGAAGAATTTGAATCACTATACATTGTTACAGTATAAAATTTCATATAATTTCTATTCTATCATCACTGGCTATCTAGAGGATTAAAAATACCCTGTGAATGTATGTAGAACATAAAAACTTTGAACACAGTTTCATTGGAAGTGTAAACTACAATGAAAATAAAAGATAGCTATTTGCTCTAAATTTCACTACATGAAGCAAATATCATAAGATTGTTTTTGCCCTAAAAAATTTGGGGAAAATACACTAAACTTTAAAATATATATGTATACCCATATATATTTAAGAAATGTATAATATATATCCATATGAAATGAAAAAAAGCTATCTTTTCTCACATTAAGATCTCTAGTTGATAGTGACTTATCTAAGATCAGAGTTAGAGTTATGTCTCTGGGTTTCTAGTTCAATTTTTTTTTTAATCTTGCCTTTAAGTCTGAACAATTCCAATTAAACTGTTTCATAGTTACCGAATGTCTGGCTGATTCATGTCAATGTATGGCAGAACCAATACAGTACTGTGAAATGGAATAAGCATTAAACAAAAATTTAAAAAAAAAAGAATAAACAATAACCACCTAAAAGTTAAAAAAAAAACAATTCAAAAATTATAGTGAAGATTGTGTTTACTTCCATATCAATTTCTAAGTCTCACTATCCCAGAAAATAACCAAAAATTAAATGATTTTAAAAATACCACAGATATACTCATATCCAGAAATAAGCAAATTTTTCTGGGCTTGAGGGAGAAAAGCAACACATAATTATTTCTACCTCTAAATGCTTTCAAAATAGTTGTCATCCAAATGGTCTGAATGAGAAGTGAGAAACCCATTTGCACATTACATCTGCTCTGCACTGTCTCATGGATCAATTTCCTGAGAAGCCTAATCAAACTCAGCTTTTAATGTACATAGAACTGTCACAGGTCTCAGTCCACAAGCTAATCTGTGTTCAGTAAGAACAAATAACTAGTTTTTTTTGGCACCTCTAACGAATGGCACAAATAAAGTGATTCTCACTGTAAGTAAGAGACTGGCTATGTCGTTTTGTAATGTCAAGACCAAGGCTTCTTGGGAATCTTGTTTTGAGTGCCTGGAGTGCTGATAATGTTGAGAAATTCTGTCTTCCCCACACTGATCTATTATTTCCCTTGTTCTTTTCCACTTTCCCTTAATGTGCCTTCCTCCTTACGTTCGTCTGTCATTCCTTCCATTCCTTTGTGTTCCTGAGTTCAGTTTAACAGCACATTTGCGTCACAGTGGTTGCAAGTGGTTGAGGACTCCAGGGACCCCACAGGCCAGCAGCCCTCTGGCCGTGTTCCCCAAATCCCTACTTCACCGTCGCCAGACTGCCACCCATTCTTGCCAGGGCTTCTGGGCGCAAGGCTAGTAACTGTGTGTGCAGAAATGCTTGCATGCGTAGCCGTTTCTGAATTACAGGCTCATCATGAGTTCTTCTGCATGGTGTCAATAATCATCCGAGTCTGCCCGCAGTTTCCCCAAAGCTGCGTCCACTCATCTCCAAAAGAGGAGTCACAATTATTCTGAGACTTTTACTACATGGACATGTTAGAGAGGCCGTAAAAAATATTTTATTTGAAATAACCATCAAAAGCCAACTTGGAGCACAGCACGAAGGAATTAGACCACCACATAACTAGCCTTACTGGAACTGATTCCAAGAACATAAGTATCTTTGGGGAGGCAGTAAATTTTCTGGAAAAAAAAATCAAAGGTGGATGTGGAGAAGGGCAGGCAACCATGGGGAACTTAAACTTCCATCATCTTTATTATTTTGTTTTTGTGTATTAACTGTGCTTGGCAAGTGAAAAGTAGTTAAAGGTCTAATAACCACGTGTGAACTTCATACACCTACATCTCTTGCAGTGATTCTAGACAATACAGTTCTTGGCACTCAGCTTAGTAAGTGGGTTTTAAACACATATGCATAATGATGAAACAATATAGGGGAACACACTGTGGTAAGGAAAGCATATGTTGATGTCAAAGTATTCAGTCTATTACTGTAATGCTAGCAGCACATTTTTGTCCACATTGACTGTGGCCTTGGTCACAGGCTAATTTCTGATTCCTGCTTTTAAAATTATCATCCCATGTGCCCTGGAGGAATGTGGAAACTTTGGGCATGTTTAAAAACTGACAAATTACTTCAGTTTAAACACAAACTCAGAAACGAAGTGTATAACTCCAATGTATTCGCGTATATTAACAAAGAACAAAATAAACCACCGTCGTTTTAATGATTTTAGTGACACATGATGAGCCCAAACTTCACTCTTCCCTTTATCACTTTGCCCTTAGTGGCTGGTGGCAGAGGGGGGCAGGGTCACTGTCTGCCAATGTGTAATAGACTGGTTTGATCCCTGGGTTGGGAAGATCTCCTTGAGCAGGGCATGGCAACCTACTCCAGTATTCTTGCCTGAAGAATCCCGTGGACAGAGGAACCTGGTGAGCTATAGCCTATAGGGTCACAAAGAGTTGAACACAACTGAAGTGACTTAGCAAACACACACACCTTAGTGGCCACAGATTTTCTTTTACTTTTGGTTAATTGTTGTATTTGTTGCTGTTTGTTGCTAAGTCATGTCTGACTCTTTTGTAACTCCATGGACTGTAGCCTGCCAGGTTCCTCTGTCCATGGTAAGAATACTGGAGGCAAGAATTCTCCAGGCAACAATACTGGAGTGGGTTGACATTTCCTTCTCCAGGGGATCTTCCTAACCCAGGGATTGAATGTGTATGTCCTGCACTGGCAGATGGGTTCTTTACCACTGAGCCACCAGGGATACCCTAATTATTATATACATGCATTTTAATTCAATATAATTATTATAGTATTCTGATTGACATATTTGTTTAGAAAAAAACTTTTAAGATTTGAAAGATAATATTTTCATGATTTAAGGAGTATACACTGCACACAATTTTTCCATAACACTGTATGTGGAGTTTGACAAATGACACATTTTATGCCCTGATGAGACTAACACCACACTGAGAAGAGAAAGGTACATGAATATTTAGGTGAAAATGACTAAAGAATTATTATCAGTCAAGGAAGTAGTATAGATACCAAATAGTGGTAGAACTGAAATGTGAAAGACTCAGTAGGCCAGCCAGGCTGAGAATTTAGGTTGAAAGGTCACATGATGGTGATAGTTAGGAGAGATGACTCTGAGGCCAGATAGACCTGGGCTCAGAATCCACTTCTGTTCCTTAAGAAATCTCAGCCTGTCTTATTATGTTTAAACTAAGGACAGTGATAATCTCTAATTCTATAATATTGCTGACAAGATTAAGTGGGGGGACTTAATGTAAAATTCTGGCTCACAGAAATAATTTAATAGATGTTTTAGTAAAAGGAATAGTGAAAGCTAAGGTTATAAAGGAACTGTGACATACTGTAGACAAAAAATGAGGCCATCTAATTATTACACAGTTAGATACCATATATATGATGAGAGATGTCTCTATGAAGAATCTCCAAGTTTATAAAAAGAAAAGAAAATATCTAAATGCAGTCATGAAAATGATAAACAAGGAGGATAAAGAAGAGATGAAAGGGGAGAAAAATAAATACAAAAGAAAGATGAAGACGAAGATGTGCCATCCAAAGAATTGTCTCATAGACTAACAAAAGGATTTTCAATGGTAATGAGGGAGCCAAGAGGAAACATAATAAAAGCTCTAACATTTTAATGGAAAATATATGTTAACCTAGAATCGTGGCCCACAAACAATTAGCATCTGGAATTAGAATATAGAACTAAGATTTTTCAAAAAACAGAATAAATGAAAAAATCAAACACAACTATAAAATAATATACTTTATAGAAGAGAAAAAATTGTCCCAGAAGGAATCAGGAATGTCTGAGATGCATTAAGGATGGCAAGCAAAGAAACTGTTTAACACATATGTAAATCTAAAGCAAGAATGTCCTTAGAATTCATACTGTTACTGCTTCTGATAATTATTATTATTGTCATCATCACTATTAATTGGATTTTTAGTAATGAGATGAAGACCTTCAATTTCAGCACTGACATGTAAAGAGCTTGGTAATTATCAGTCCTGTCTTTACTATATGAAAAAGCTGAACAAACTGAAAATCAGTGACTTCCCTTGGGTCCAAAAAACCGTTGAGGTTTCAAGGGAAATTAACACCCTATAAACTAAAAAGACAGATAATCCAGATATTCATGGGCTTATCTGGAGCAGAGACTGCTGGAGACATAAACTGTTAGGAACACTTCAACAATAATTTTGATGAATCGCTAGAGGCTGACTATGCACTAACCTAAGAATAAGAAATCCCTGGAGGCTGCAATCTTAGGTACTCTCCCACATTTTCACTAGTTTAACTCTAGTAACCTCATCAGATTCTCATGACGAAAGTCCTAGAAAGATACCCTCCAGGCTCTAGCAGGAAGAAGGGAAGAACAATCATTGTGAAACAGGTCTAGAGAATTCACCATTAAAAAGGTTTATTCTCTAGAGGAATGATTTTGTTGGAGCTTTATTCCAACTCAAAAAATGACATTTCTCCTATTCTAGCCCCACCTAGACTTTCTTTTTATGTAAGAGTGAGAAAAGCTATATCATTTGAGAAATGCTTATGAGTCATAGTCTAGAGACACAGATGGACTAAAAGACTAAGATTTAATCATTAGATTATAGGAGACTTCTTCTCTCCCATTCCTGACCACCACAGCAATAGAGTCCTGGGATGGTAACCACACATTGCAGTCAAAAAAACTGTAAGATACAAACTTTCTCTGAGGAGAAGTGTAGGGCCATGCAAGACAGACAAGGTCATCATGGAGAGTTCTGACAAAACGTGGTCCACTGGAGAAGGGAATGCAAATCACTTCAGTATTCTTGCCTTGAGAACTCAATGAACAGTATATAAAGCCAAAAATATATGATACTGAAAGATGAACACCCCAGGTCAGTAAGTGCCCAATATGCTACTGGAGAAGAGTAGAAAAATAACTCCAGAAAGAATGAAGAAGTGGAGCCAAAGTGAAAACCACACCCAGTTGTGGATGTGACTGGTGATAGAAGTAAAGTTTGAGGCTGTAAAGAAAAATATTGCATAGGAACCTGGAATGTTAGGTCCATGAATCAAGGCAAATTGGAGGAGAAGTGCTTAGGAAAGCCCAAAATAAAGAAAAGAGTCAAAGAAAGACAACAAAGGAATTTGAAGCCTTTGCACTCACAACTATATTGTTATGTTAAGTTGCTTCATTCATGTTGGACTCTTTGTGACCCTATGGACTATAGCTTGCCAGGCTTCTCTATCCGTGGGATTCTCCAGGCAAGAACAGTGAAATGGGTTGCCATTTCTTCAACTATGGTAAGCATTAAACATATCCCAACTCTCAGCCAGATTAATACATTTTCATGCTGCTGCTGCTGCTAATTCACATTAGTCGTGTTTGACTCTGTGCGACCCCATAGACACCTGGCAGCCCACCAGGCTCCACCGTCCCTGGCCTTCTCCAGGCAAGAACACTGGAGTGGGTTGCCATTTCCTTCTCCAGTGCATGAAAGTGAAAGTGAAGTCGTTCAGTCATTTCTGACTCTTAGTGACCCCATGGATTGCAGCCCACCAGGCTCCTCCCTCTACAGGATTTTTTTTCACACTAAAAAGACTACCACAGTTTTGAGGGCTTCCCTAGTGACTCAGGTGGTAAACAATCTGCCTGCGAATACAGGAGACCCAGGTTTGATCCCTAGGTCAAGAAGATTGCCTGGAGAAGGGAATGGTTACCTATTCCAGTATTCTTACCTGGAGAATTCCATGGACAGAGGAGCCTAGTGGGCCGCAGTCACTGGGGTCACAAAGAGATGGACACGACTGAGTGACTAACACTTCCACTTTCCACTTCCACCTTAGTTTTTATTACTGATCTAAATGTTCAGCTTTCAAAACTATCAAAAGATAAGCCAAAAAGAAAAGAAAAGGAAAAAAACAAAAACAAAAACTCAGAGTCTAAACATAAAAGGGAAGTACCAGAATCATATTCAGATATGATACAGATATTAGAATTATCATTCTGAAAATGTAAAAATAGCATAATCAATACATTAAGAATTCTAAAGGAAAAAGTACACAAAATGCATGCACATATGAGTAATGCAAACAGAAATATGGAAATACTAAGAAAGAATCAAAAGGAAATAGTAAAAATATAAACAATGTAACAGAAATGAAGAATGCCTCTGATCTATAACTGGACATGGTCAAGGAAAGAATCAGTTAGTCTGAAAACTTATCAATAGAAATTTTCCAAGCTGAAATTAAAAAAATAAGATTCCACTATATTTTCTTTGTAGGAAAACCACTTTAATTATAAAATAAAGGAAAATAAGAAGAAAACCATACCACACTAACACTTAACAAAAGACAGCTAGAGTAGCTGTATCAGTTTCAGATGAGCAGAACTCAGAATAGGGAAAGGAAAGGTGAAAGTGAAAGTCACTCAGTCGTGTCTGACTCTTTGTGACTCTGTGGACTATACTTTCCACGGAATTCTCCAGACCAGAATACTGGAGTGGGTAGCCTTTCCCTTCTCCAGGGGATCTTCCCAACCCATGGATCAAACCCAGGTCTCCTACATTGCAGGAGGATTCTTTACCAGCTGAGTCACCAGGGAAGCCCAAGAGTACTGGAGTGGGTAACCTATCCCTTCTCCAGGGGATCTTCCCAACCCAGGAATTGAACCGGAGTCTCCTGCATTGCAGTCAGATTCTTTGCCAACTGAGCTATGAGGGAAGCACACAGGGAAAGTTAACAAGGATTAAAAAGGGCCATGAAATAATGATAATGAGATCAAATCTCCAGGAAGACATAAAAGTCCTAAATATGTATGCATCTAATAGCACAGCTTAACTACATGAGACAAAAGCAAAAGGTGATAGAGAACTGAAAACTGATGGAACTGAAAAGAGAAATAGACAAATCCACTATTATATTTAGACTTTATCCAACTTTTACCAGGTGATAAATCAAGCAGGCACAAATTCAGTAAGAACAGAATTGACCTGAACAGCTTGATGCCATAGACATTTATAAAATACTCCATTCAATAACAACAAAATATACATCTTTTTCAAGTTCACATGGAACATTGATGAGACCAATTTCATAACTTTAATATGCAGCTTAACAAAGCTAAAAGAATAGAAATCATATGAAGCATGTTCTCAGAATTCAATGGATTAATTTAAAAGTCAGTGAGGGAAAGATAGCTGGAAAATATCCAGAATATTTTGGATATTAAACAACACTCCTAAATAACACATAGGACAAATAAAAAGTCTTAAAAGAAATTAAAAATATTTTGAACTATGTAAAAATGAAAATACAGCATCAAAATTTGAGAGTTGCAACAGAAGCAGTGCTTAGAGGGAAATTTATAGCATTACATACATGTATTATAAGAGGCTGCTACTGCTGCTGCTAAGTCACTTCAGTCATGTTCAACTCTGAGGGCAGCCCACCAGGCTCCCCTGTCCCTGGGATTCTCCAGGCAAGAACACTGGAGTGGGTTGCTGTTTCCTTCTCCAATGCAGAAAAGTGAAAAGTGAAAGTGAAGTCACTCAGTCGTGCCCTACCCTCAGCGACCCCATGGACTGCAGCCTTCCAGGCTCCTCCATCCGTGGGATTTTCCAGGCAAGAGTACTGGAGTGGGGTGCCATTGCCTTCTCCAATTATAAGAGGAGAAAGGCCTAAAATAAATAAGTAAACAACCTAAACAGCCATGAAATCAAAAGATGCTTGCTTCATGGAAGAAAAATGATAGCAAACCTAGAGAGCATATTGAAAACTAGAGACATCACTTTGCTGACAAAGGTCCTCATAGTCAAAGCTATGGTTTTTCCAGTAGTCATGGATGGATGTGAAAGTTGAACCATAAAGAAGATTGAGTGTCAAAAAATTGATTCTTTCAAAATGTGATGCTGGGGAAGACTCTTGAAGTCCTTTGGATAGCAAGGAGATCAAACCAGTCAATCCTAAATGAAATCAACCCTGAATATTCTTTGGGAGAACTGATGCTGAAGCTCCAATACTTCAGTCATCTGATGAGAAGAGCCAACTCATTGGAAAAGACCCTCATGCTGGGAAAGATTAGGGCAAGAGGAGAAGAGGGCAACAGAGGATGAGATAGTTGGATGACATTACTGATTCAATGGACAAGAGTCTGAGCCAACACTGGGAGACAGTGCAAGACAGAGAAACCTGGAATGCTGAAGTCCATGGGGTTTCAAAGATTCGAAAACGACTCAGGATTTGAAATAGCTCAACTAGAATTCCAGCACCTAAACTAGCTTTGTTTGTAGTGATGCTTCCTAAGGCCCACTTGACTTCACATTCCCAGATGTCTGGCTCTAGGTGAGTGATCACATCATCATGATTATCGGGGTCATGAAGATCTTTTTTGTACAGTTCTTCTTTATATTCTTGCCACTTCTTCTTAATATCTTCTGCTTCTGTTAGGTCTATACCATTTCTGTCTTTTATGGTGCTCATCTTTGCATAACATATTTCCTTGGTATCTCTAATTTTCTTGAAGAGATCACTAGTCTTTCCCACTTTACTGTTTTCCTCTATTTCTTTGCACTGATTGCTGAGGAAAGCTTTCTTTTCTCTCCTTGCTGTTCTTTGGAACTCTGCATTCAAATGAGTATATCTTTGCTTTTCTCCTTTGCCTTTAGCTTCTCTTCACTTCTCGGCTATTTGTAAGGCCTCTTCAGACAACCATTTTGCCTTTTTGCATTTCTTTTTCTTGGGGATGGTCTTAATCACTGCCTCCTGTACAATGTCACGAACCTCCATCTATAGTTCTTCTGGCACTCTGTCTATCAGATTCAGTGCCTTGAATCGATTTGTCACTTCCACTGTATAATCATAAGGGGTTTGATTTAGATCATACCTGAATGGTCTAGTGATTTTCCCTACTTTCTTCAATTTAAGTCTGAATTAATACAAAGATGAGCACAATAAAGACAGAAATTGTATGGACCTAACAGAAGCAGAAGATATTAAGAGGTGGCAAGAATACTCAGAAGAGCTATACAAAAACATATCTTCATGACCCAGATAACCATGATGGTGTGATCACTCACCTAGTCAGACATCTTGGAATGTGAAGTCAAGTGGGCCTTAGAAAGCATCACTATGAACAAAGCTAGTTTAGGTGATGGAATTCCAGTTGTGCTATTTCAAATCCTAAAAGATTATGTTGTGAAAGTGCTGCACTCAATATGCCAGCAAATTTGGAAAACTCAGCAGTGGCCACAGGACTGGAAAAGTCAATTTTTATTCCAATCCTAAAGAAAGGCAATACCAAAGAATGTTCAAGCTACTGCACAATTGCACTCATTTCACATGCTAGCAAAGTAATGCTCAAGATTCTCCAAGCCAGGCTTCAGTAATACGTGAACCATGAACTTCCAGATGTTTAAGCTGGATTTAGAAAAGGCAGAGGAACCAGAGATCAAATTGCCAACATCTGTTGGTTCATCATAAAAGGAAGAGAGTTCCAGAAAAACATCTACTTCTACTTTATTGAATATGCCAAAGCCTTTGACTGTGTGGATTAAAACAAACTGGAAAATTCTGAAAGAGATGGGAATACCAAACCACTTGACCACCTCCTGAGAAATCTGTATGCAGGTCAGGAAGCAACAGCTAGAACCGGACATGGAACAGCAGACTGGTTCAAATATGAAAAGGAGTATGTCAAGGCTATATATTGTCACCGTGCTTATTTAACTTATATACAAAGTACATCATAAGAAATGCTGGGCAGGATGAAGCACAAGCTGGAATCAAGATGGCCAGGAGAAATATCAATAACCTCCAATAAGCAGATGACACCACTATTATGACAGAAAGTGAAGAAGAACTAAATGAGAGTTGGACTCTAAAGAAAGCTGTCTTACCAAGTGAGACTTATTTCAGGTATGCAAGTCTGGTTCAACATTCAAAAAATAAAATAAAATCAAACACTAGACTAAGGAAGAAAAATTGTATGATTGTATAAACTGATGCCAAAAGAAGCCATTGACAAAATCTAACAGCTATAAATAATAGTCTCTCAGAAAAGTGGAATAGAGGGAAAATGTATCAACTTGATGAACATGTATTAAAAAAAAGTCTACAACTATCATTATACTTAATGGTGAGAAACTGGACACTTTCTCTCTAAATTCATGATCAAGACATGTCTTCTCACCACACTTATTAATGTCATTCTGAAAGCCACAGCCAGTGCAATAAGATGATAAGATTAAATATAACATACAAAATGGAATAAGAGACAAAACTATCCTTGTCCATAGATGATGTGATTGCTCATATCGAAAATTCCAAAGAGCCTACAAAAAATTTCCTGGAGCTAATAAGCAAATATAGTGAGTTTCCAGGGCAAAAGATTGAGATATAAAACCTATTTTTGCTATCCTGAATCCCAGCAATGAATGATTGAAATTTGAAATTAGAAGCTTGACACTATCTACAAAAGCGCCCCCAAAAATACCTTGTTATCAGTTCGACAAAATATGTACAGGATCTATGTGCAGAAAGCTACAGAACTCTGATGAAAGATATGAAAGATGTAAATACGTGGAGAGATAGACGGGCATTTATTGTTGGAATACCAATATTGTTAAGATGTCAGTTCTTCCTGACTTCACCTACAGATTCGATGTAGCTCCATGGGCAATATGGAGCTACAAGGACCCTCAGGTAATAAGGACAGAGTGAGCCACCTCCTTGATCATTTTCTTTCGGCTCGTATCAGGGTCTCAGCCATTTGGATGTGACTATTTCATCACAAACAAATGAGAAATCTAAATCCAAAAAAAGATAAGAAAGAAGAGATAAGCTATTGCCGCCTGTCAGTTTATCCAAGCTACTCACTTCCAGGCTGCCTAGTCTGACTTCCAGAGCTGTATCTTTTCCCCCCAGTTCCCTAGGAAAGTAGTCATCAGGCTCAGTGATGCAACAAATGGCCTTAGAAGTGGCCTGTGCCCCGAGCATTTCACCAGAAGCTTGAGTACCTTGTCAAAACAAGTTCTGATGTTCTCTTGTAAATTAAAAACTTCCTCAAGCCTGTTGAGAACCACGTAGAAAGAGAAATTATGAAAAGAGCCAATGCTAAATAAGGTGTTATTTGTTTGCCAGGACTGCCATAACAAAGTACAACAAACCAAATGACTTAATGGGGATCTAATTTCTCACAGTTCTGGAGTAAGATAATCGATTCCATGCTCTTAGCTTCTGGTGGTTTTCTGTCAGTCTGTAGTATTCCTTGGCTTCATCCCATGCATCACTCCGATCTCTGCCTTCACAGTCACACAGCATTTCAAACACATGTCTGTGCTCAGAGTTTCCCTTTTTATAAGGACACAGGTCACACTGGATTACGCCAACCCCAATGACTTCATGTTAACTTGATTACTTCCTATCTCTCCAGATAACCTTTCATCTTGAGGTGCTAGGGGTTAGGATTTCCACATAGGAATAAAATTCAATCCACAACAAAGGTCAGTGAAACTTAATGTTGATAGGTATATGAAGCTGGCTTTGTAACATGCAATCATCAGAACATTTTAGTGGCTCCTAGTGTGTTTCTAGTAATAATGCATGTTTTCAGAAGTTAGAAGATCAATTTTCACTTATACTAGGCTAATAGAATGTGGTGTGATAAATAGCTTAGTAATGCACAGGACATACCAATGAATATAAATTCAGTGAATCCACTGAAAACATAAAACAAACATGTTTAGACAATATTCATCCCAACATATTTTGAAAAGCCCTGAATCATGCTGAATTTAGAAACTGATAGACCATGCAGCGTCTTTAATACTGAATGGAAATTGCTGACTGAGGCCTTTCTATGCTTCTTCCACCAAGCTTTCCCTGTGGCTTAGTGGTAAAGACTCTTTCTGCAATGCAGGAGATTTGCAGGAGATGTGGGTTCAATCCCTGGAGTGCGAAGATCTCCTGAAGGAGGAAATGGCAACCCACTTGCGTATTCTTGCCAAGAATCTTGTAGACAGAGGAGCCTGGAAGGCTACAGTTCGTGGAGTCGCAAAGAGAGGGACATGACTGAGCAACTAAATAACAATGCTTTTCTCATGAAAAACAGGAGAATCCACACAAAGAAGGATAAAGAAGATATTTTATTTATTTTCTTCTATGTCTTGTAAACTCAAGACCTTGGGCTTTATCAACCAAAATATGAGGCAGCTGATCATCGGTTATAAACGTGTTGCTCATTGATGTTACCAGAGAAATTCTCTCCTTATTCCAATTCTATGTTCCAAATCCAGGCAATGAGAGTGACACACTTTCCCCCTGAAGGTATGGTCTCTCCGTTGTTGTGGACGGAGTCAAAAGAGACAAAGGCACAGCTTCCTAGGAGCTTATTCTCTATTGGAGAGTACAGTTAAAGACACTTCTATAGTAGACATTTTTCCTTCGTGCCTGTCCAGAATCATTACATTTCCGTCATCATTTTGAGTAATATTCTGTATTTGGAGTTCTAGCTTGTAAAGACAGAACAAAAATCATACACTCCACTCCCTTAGGTCAGTTGCAGGTAGATGGTCTAGGGCTTGCCAGTCCTTAATACCCAAGCAAATGAGAAGATAGAAGAAGCAAATGTCAGGGGTGGTGGGGGGTAGAGTCAGTCACCTGACAGGTGTGAGGAGAGGCACGTAGAATCCCAGGGCGGCAGTTCAAAGTGTCATGTGACTGAGTGCTTGTGACGGGGGTATTATTGCCAGAGACCACACAACATGGTTGGGAATTGTGACCAGTATAAGATAGTCTTAGGGTTCGGAGCTTTAGTACTCTTGGAAATTCTAGAAGTGCTTATAACATTCAGTAAGACTTTTGATACCAAAGAGTAGTCTTTTATTAGTATCTGAGACTCTCTGAAAAATAATGTAATCAACTGTGAAATGTCAACTACTGTCTGTGAAGGAAAACAAAGTTGGTAAGAGAATGAAGTGTTCTTCAGACTTCATTGCTCACAACCCCTCCAAGGAATTTTAAACTTGTAGGGACCTCTGTTCAGCATATTTTAAAATGACATCCAATTTCTTTCAGTTCAGTTCAGTCGCTCAGTCGTGTCCGACTCTTAGTGACCCCATGAATCACAGCACGTCAAGCCTCCCTGTCCATCACCAACTCCTGGAGTTCACTCAGACTCAGGTCCATTGAGTCAGTGATGCCATTCAGCCATCTCATCCTCTGTCCTTCCCTTCTCCTCCTGCCCCAATCCCTCCCAGCATCAGAGTATTTTCCAATGAGTCAACTCTTCACATGAAGTGGCCAAAGTACTGGAGTTTCAGCTTTAGCATCATTCCTTCCAAAGAAATCCCAGGGCTGATCTCCTTCAGAATGGACAGGTTGGATCTCCTTGCAGTCCAAGGGACTCTCAACAGTCTTCTCCAACACCACAGTTCAAAAGCATCAATTCTTCAGTGCTCAGCCTTCTTCACAGTCCAACTCTCACATCCATACATGACCACAGGAAAAACCCTAGCCTTGACTAGATGGACCTTAGTGGGCAAAGTAATGTCTCTGCTTTTGAATATGCTATCTAGCTTGGTCACAACTTTCCTTCCAAGGAGTAAGCGTCTTTTAATTTCATGGCTGCAGTCACCATCTGCAGTGATTTTGGAGTCTCCAAAATAAAGTCTGACACTTTATAGGAGACTAAACACTACAGTGCAATTTCTGTAACATATTGACATTTTAAAATGAAACTGTTATACAGCACTCTTTTAAATGTGTTCAGTGCAAATATATACTTTTGAAATGTACCTCTTCATGAACCAAATAGGGTTTTTAATGCTTTAATTAGTTTATATGTCTGTGGGTAAACATAATAAAAATAGAGTCAGTTTTTGCATGTTGTATGTTCAGTCACTTGGTTGTGTCCGATTCTGTGAGACCCCTGTGGACTGTAGCCCATCAGTCCGTGGAAATTCTCCTCTGTTCATGGAAATTCCCCTCTGTCCATGTAAATTCCCAAGCAAGAATACTGAAGTGGGTTGCTATTTCCTCTTCCAGAGGCTCTTCACTAACCAGAGATTGAACTTGAGACTCCTGACTCTCCTGCATTGCAGGCAGGTTCTTTAATCTGAGCCACCAAGGAAGCCAGTCTATTGTATTCTTATTTCTTATTTTAATATTTATCAACTTTGAGAAACATTGTTCATGTAAATAATTAGAGGGCAATTGAAAGAATTGTACTAGAGCAATTTCATTTATTTCTTTGAATGTCTTATGAATTATATGTCAAAATGACATTGAAAGACCTAATTGAATTCCCAGATAATGTATTGTAGACCACTATGACATTCATTTATTTCAGTTTCTAGAATAGATCCCCAAATGACCTTTCAAAGAAGTATCAAATAACTATCAATTACATGTTATTCATTTCCACATTAAATTCAATTAACTCAGAAAACTTTGAAAAATCAAAGGGTTTTTCTGTATTAGATCTTTACCAATACAATGTTTCTGATAAAAGGTTTTAATTTTATTATGTGTATACAGAATCGTTTTTTCAAATCT
>SJYC01035765.1:0-39221 GCA_006408675.1 Madoqua kirkii
GTAATATATCATTATACTTTCTTAATGCTTAATTTATAATGCTAAACCAGTAACTAAAATTATTACTGATAGAGCATGATGTCAGATAAAATATATTTTTATGTGTGAGTGCAATGTCAAATTCAAATGTTTGGAGCGTTTATAATAAAAACCTGTAATAATGCCAATAAGTTTATACTTTTTATATGCATTAGCTAGTAGGTAATAATGAAACATAGTAAAAATTAAAACATATGGTCTATAAGGCTTTTTTTCCTTAGAATGAGACAGAAAATGTTAAATGAAGACAGTATAGAGTCCTTAAAAAACTAAGAATAAAACCACCATATGACCCAGCAATCCCACTCCTAGGCATATACCCTGAGGAAACCAAAATTGAAAAGGACACATGTTTCCCATTATTCATTGCTGCACTATTTACAATAGCTAGAACATGGAAGCAACTTAGATTTCCATAGACAGATGAATGGATAAAGAAGTTGTGGTGCATATACAGAAAGTAATATTACTCTGCCACAAAAAGGAGTACATTTGAGTCAGTTCTAATGAGGTGGATGAACCTAGAACCTAATACATAGAGTGAAGCAAGTCAGAAAGGGAAAGATAAATATCATATTCTAACACATATATATGGAATCTAGAAGGATGGTACTGAAGAATTTATTTCCAGGGCAGCAATGGAGAAACAGACACAAAGGATAGACTTATGGACATGGAGAGAGGGGAGGGGAGGGTGAGATGTATGGAAACAGTAACATGGAAACTTACAGTACTGTATGTGAAATAGATAACCAAAGGGAATTTGCTGCATGGCTCAGGAAACTCAAACAAGGAGGGTTCTGTATCAACCTAGAGGGGTGGGATGGGGAGGGAGATGGGAGGGAGATTCAAAAGGGAGGGGATATATGTATACCTACAGCTGAATTATGTTGAGGTTTGACAGAAAACAACAAAATTCTATAAAACAATTATCCTTCAATAAAAAATTAAAACATTAAATGATTTATGAAATGAAATAGTGAACATTTAGTAAAGTGGGAATAATAGGTTAAAACTGTGATTTGATGAAATCAGTTTTGTTTGCTTTACTGGCGAATGTACACTCAAATTAAAAGACATTATGTATGAGTTTTGCCCATGGATTCTATTCAATGTATATGAGATAGTCAAAGAGCATCTCGTCAGTCATCTATCACTGACGCTGCACTGACACGTTGCAAGAGATTGTTTTTAAGAGAAAATAAAACATTTTAGAGATGCGTGTTAAGAATCTCTGAAAATAACTTGTGTTTAAATGTTTTCAAACCATTTTTTTTTTGCATTCAGTTATTTCATTCTTATGCTTTCTTAGCACAGCTCTACTAGTACCCTTTCTTGAGAGCCATGCAGTCTTTACATTGTGCGTCTGAATTTATTAAATGGGTAGTTTCCACGTCTACATTCCACCATGTGTCCAGATTCAAAACATCCTAACAATACCTTACTGGCAATGCCTCATTTCAGCATTAAGAAACAGGCTTGTAAGACAGAAAATGAAGAGCTGCCTTAAAGACAGGTATTCTTAATTAAACACAATAGTAAGTTTTTTCTTTGTCCCTCTGCTTGCCATTGGAGAGTATTTTTATACACCCTGGAACATTAAAATGTCTGAAAGTTAAATGAACTGATAGATTCCCTTAATTGTGTCCTTGGTGGAATATCCTTGGGAATGTCTTTTCCAACATGAATGCACCTGTGATAGTGTAGATGGATTGAGGTAGGGAGTGATTTATTTAGATAGAAGAGTTGAGGAAAACCTTTTAGTCCAAGTTTCATCTGAACTGAAACAGGACACATGAAAATGAGTAGAGATACTAAACGCTTGATTGGTTGGTTAGTCACTAATTTGTGTCCAACTCTTGTGACCCCATGGACTGTAGACGGCTAGCCTCCCCTGTCCATAAGATTTTCCAGGCAAGAATTCTGGTATGGGTTGCTGTTTCCTTCTCCAAGGGATCTTCCTGACTCAGAGACTGAAACTTGAAGACAATTTTAAGCAAAGAAAATGCAAATACAAACGTCTTAAAATGAGTATGAACTTGGCTTGTTCGAAGAAATAAAAGGCTAGTGTGGATGGGAGGGAGATAGAAACTGACAATGAGGCTGGTGGCAGATGGACACAGAAGTGACACAATGCAAGACCCATGTGTATAAGTAAGAAGTCTGTTGAAGTTGAGATGCAATGAGAATCCACAGAAGGGTTTTCAACATAAGAATTTCCTGATCTGATTTACACTCTAAAGGTATAATTCTGAGACTCTTCAGTGAGAAGTAATGATAGACAAGAAAGATAGAGAAAGGTGGAACTGAAGGTCACTTTGGAAGAATAGCCAGAAGGATTTGCTGATGAACAGAATTTTCTAGGTATGCAAAGGGTAGAAATTGTAATTGATAGCCTGGAATTTGAATTGACGTCAGGTCCAATTATTGAGATGGGAACTACTGGAGAATATCCTTAGAGAATTCTATTCTTGCTTGGTATCCATTCCAATGGGCTTCAGCTAGGTCCTCTCTTTGAGCTCATGTCCCCATCTATATTACGTATACAAAATCACACTCGCCATATCCTTGCTAGAACTGACAATCTTTTTGACTTAAGCTCTTGTGGTAGGTGTGTACCTGTATCTCATTATACCTGCATTTGCAGTTCCCTGACTGTTTTGCCATTTGGACATCTATTGTTAAAATGCTTGCTTTGTTATCCTATTGATCATTTGAATATACTCCTTTATAAAAGATTTGTTTGTCTTTGCCAGTTTTAAAAATTATTTATCTTTTTAAAAAGCTGTTTTGTTCAGTTCAGTTCAGTTCAGTCACTGAGTCAGGTCTGGCTCATGACGCCGTGGTCTAGCAGCACGCAGGCTTCCCTGTCCATCACCTCCAAGAGCTTATTCAAACTCTTGTCCATCAAGTTGGTGAGGCCATCCAACCATCTCATCCTCTGTTGCTCCCTTCTTCTCCTGCCTTCAATCTTTCCCAGCATCAGGGACTTTTCAAATGAGTCAATTCTTCACATCAGGTGGCCAAAGTATTGGAATTTCAGCTTCAACATCAGTCATTCCAATATATTCAGGACTGATTTCCTTTTGGATGGACTAGTTAGATCTCCTTACAGTCCAAGGGAGTCTTAAAGAGTGTTCACCAGCACCACAATTCAAAAGCATCAATTTTTTGGCACTCAGCCTCTTTTATAGTCCAACTCTCACATCCATTCATGATTACTGGAAAAACCATAGCTTTGACTACACAGATCTTTGTTGGCAAAGTAATGTCTCTGCTTTTTAATAAGCTGTTTTTCCCAAGGAGCAAGTATCTTTGAATTTCACGAGTGTAGTCCCCATCTACACTGATTTTGGAGCCCCAAAATAAAAGTCTTCACCGTTTTTATTGTTTCCCTATCTATTTGCCATAAAGTGATGAAACCAGATGCCATGATCTTAGTTCTGAATGCTGAGTTTTAAGCCAACTTTTTCACTCTCCTCTTTCACTTTCATCAAGAGATTCTTTAATTTCTCTTTGCTTTCTGCCATAAGGGTGGTATCAGTTGCATACCTAAGGTTATTGATTTTTCTCCTGGCAATCTTGATTCCAGCTTGTGCTTCAAGAAGACTGACATTGCACATGATGTACTCTGCATGTAAGTTAAATAAACAGGGTGATAATATACAGCCTTGATGTACTCCTTTCCTGATTTGGAACCAGTCGTTGTTCCATGTCAGTTCTAACTGTAGCTTCTTAACCTGCATACAGATTTCTCAGAAGGCAGGTCAGGAGGTCTGGTATTCCCATCTCTTGAATTTTGCACAGTTACTTGTGATCCACACAGTCAAAGGCTTTGGCATCATCAATAAAGCAGAAGTAGATGTTTTTCTGGAATTCTCTTCTTTTTTCCATGATCCAGTGGATGTTGGCAATTTTATCTCTGGTACCTCTGCCTTTTCTAAATCCAGCTTGAACATCTGTAAGTTCACTGTTCACATATTGGTGAAGCCTGGCTTGGAGGTTTTTGTGCACTACTTCAGCCTGTGAGATGAGTGCAGTTGTGTGGTAGGTAGCTTGAACTTTCTTTGGTGTTGCCTTTCTTTGGGGCTGGAATGAAAACTGACCTTTTCCAGTCCTGTGGCCACTGTTGAGTTTTCCAAATTTGCTAGCAAACTGACTGCAGCACTTTCACAGCATCATCTTTTAAGATTTGAAATAGCTCAACTGGAATATCTTCACCTCCACTAGCTTTGTTTGTAGTGGTGTTTCCCAAGGCCCACTTGATTTTGCATTCTAGGATGTCTGGCTCTAGGTGAGTGATCACACCATTGTGGTTATCTGGGTCATGAAAATATTTTTTGTATAGTTCTTCTGTTTATTCTTGCCACCTCTTCTTAATATCTTCTGCATCTGTTAGGTACATAGTCTTTCTGTCCTTTATTGTGCCCATCTTTGCATGAATTGTTTCTCTTGGTATCTCTAATTTTATTGAAGAGATCTCTAGTCTTTCCCATTCTGTTTTCCTCTATTTCTTTGCATTGATCACTGAGGAAGGCTTTCTTATCTCTCCTTGCTATTCTTTGGAACTCTGCATTCAAATGAGTATATCTTTCCCTTCTTCCTTTTCTTTTAGCTTCTCTTCTTTCTCGGCTATTTGTAAGGCCTCCTTAGACAGCCATTTTGCTTTTTTGCATTTCTTTTTCTTGGGGATGGTCTTGATCACTGTCTCCTGTACAATGTCACAAACCTTTGTCCACAGTTATTCAGGCACTCTATCAGATCTAATCCATTGAATCTATTTGTCACTTCCACTGTATAATTGTAAGGGATTTTATTTAGGTCATACCTGAGTGGTTTAGTGGTTTTCCCTACTTTCTTCAATTTAAGTCTGAATTTGGCAATAAGGAGTTCATGATCTGAGCCACAGTCAGCTCCTGGTCTTGTTTTTGCTGACTATATAGAGCTTCTCCATCTTTGGCTACAAAGAATATAATCAATCTGATTTCGGTGTTTACCATCTGGTGATGTCCATGTGTAGTGTCTTCTCTTGGGTTGTTGGAAGGTGTGTTCTGTGACAGTGCGTTCTCTTGTCAAACCTCTTTAAGTCTTTGACCTGCTTCATTTTGTACTCTAAGGCCACATTTGCCTGTTTCTCAGTGTGTTTCTTGACTTCTTACTGTTGCATTCCATTTCCCTATAATGAAAAAGACTTTTTTTTTTTTTTTTTGCAGTGTTAGTTCTTGAAGGTCTTGTAGGTCTTCAGGGAACTGTTCAACTTCAGCTTCTTCGGAATTACTGGTCGGGGCATAGACTTGGATTACTATTGTATTGAATGGTTTGCCTTGGAAATGAACAGAGATCATTCTCTCATATTTTAGATTGCATTCAAGTACTGCATTTTGGACTCTTTTGTTGACTAATGGCTACTCCATGTCTTCTAAGGGATTCCTGCCCACAGTAGTAGAAATGATGGTCATCTGACTTAAATTCACCCATTCCAGTCCATTTTAGTTTGCTGATTCCTAAAATTCAACGTTTACTCTTGCCATCTCCTGTTTGACAACTTCCAATTTGCCTTGATTCATGGACCTACATATGTCTTTTATACAGTGTGTATTACATATATCCAATCTGTGATTTTCCTTTTAGCAGTTTTAATGTGAAAATGTCTTTCATTGAATATAAGTTCTTAATTTTAATATAGTTCACTTTTCAGTGTTTTCTGTGTTACATTAAGTGCTTTGCATTCTGTTTAAAAAATCTTTGTTTACCCTAAGGTCTTGAAAATTTTCTCCTATTTTCTTTAGGTAACTTTATTGTTGTTTGTTTGTTTGTTTGTTTTTTGCATTTAGGTCTATGAATCATGTTAATTAATCGATTTATTAAGGATGTAGGGGTCCAAGTACGTTTTTTCACCTTTTGGATGTCCAGTTGACTAAGCACTGTTTATCATATTCAACTGCAATACTGATTCTGTCATATATATTGTGTTTTCTGGAACTGTTTCTGGGCTCTTTATTCTAGTGCGTTCAGCTGCTAGGCTGTGCCTGTGTTACTTTTACTTTGTTTTGGATTACTGTAGCTTATAGCAGGTCTTTATACTGTAGCTTTATAACAAGTAGAGCCTTCATTAGTTTTTCTCTTTGAACTTTGTCTTACTATGTCAGGTCTTCTGTATTTCCATAGAAATAACACATGAAAATTTTCACACACAAAAAATTCAAATTTTGATTGAGATTGAATTGCATCTATAGATCAGTCTTAGGAAACTAAGCTTTAAAACCATTAAATTTTAAATTTTCCTTTAAACACAGCTTTCGCAGCATTCTATAGTTTTTGATACTTTGAATTATCATTCAATTTAAAATATTTTCTAATTTCCTCTGAATTCTTCTTTGCCTGATGGATTACTTACATGTACTGATTAATTTCCAAACTTTTAAATATTTTGTAGTGATTTTACTCTTGTTGATTTCTAGTTTAATTCCACATGGAGAGAACTCTGCTTGATTTCAACTCTTTGCAATTTGTTAATATTCACTCTATGCTCTAAAATAGGTATTATTTTGAAAAATGTTCCTTGTCCAGTTGAAAAGCATATATATTTTACAGTTTTAGAGAATCATAGTCAATACATATCCATAAAGTCAAGGTACTTAATTTTGTTGCTGAAATATTCTAAATCTTTATTGATTTTTGATATTTTTTCCATTGGTTACAGAAAGAGGTGTTAAACTCCGTAGTATTAAAAATAAAAGTCCAATATTCATTTTGCAATTATTCTTCTTTCAATTTTGTCAGCTCTCACTTTATATTTTATGTATTTTAAAATAAATTAAAAGATGCTTACTCCTTTGAAGGAAAGATATGACCAACCTAGACAGCATATTCGGAGAAGGCAATGGCACCCCACTCCAGTACTCTTGCCTGGAAAATCCCATGGACGGAGGAGCCTGGTAGGCTGCAGTCCATGGTGTCGCGAAGAGTTTGACAAGACCAAGCGACTTCACTTTTCACTTTCACACATTGAAGAAGGAAATGGCAACCCACTCCAGCGTTCTTGCCTGGAGAAGCCCAGGGACAAGGGAGCTTGGTCGGCTGCCATCTATGGGGTCACACAGAGTTGGACATGACTAAAGTGACTTAGCAGCAACAGCAACAGCAGACAGCATATTAAAAAATAGAGACATTACTTTGTCAGCAAAGGTCCATCTAGTCAAGGTTATAGTTTTTCCAATAGTCATGTATGGATGTGAGAGTTGGACTATGAAGAAAGCTGAGCACCAAAGAATTCATACTTTTGAACTATGGTATTGGAGAAGACTCTTGAGAGACACTTGGACTGCAAGGAGAGCCAATCAGCTGATCCTAAAGGAAATCAGTCCTACATGTTCATTGGAAGGACTAATATTGAAGCTGAAACTCCATTACTTTGGCTGCCTGATGTGAAGAACTGACTCATCGGAAAAGACCTTGATGCTGGGAAAGATTGAAGGCAGGAGGAGAAGAGGACGACAGAGGACGAGATGGTTGGATGGTATCACTGACTCAATGGACATGAGTTTGGGTAAACTCCGGGAGTTGGTGATGGACAGGGAAGCCTGGTTTGCTGTTGTCCATGCGGTTACAAAGAGTAGGACACGACTGATCGACTGAGCTGAATTGAAGTTCCCCCAGTAGGAGGTAAGCAAACAAGATAAGTGGGACAGGAAGATGGTCACTGACTCTGCTCTCCAGCTCTGGGAAGCCCTGGATGGGAAGCAGAGGTGGGGAAGTGGAAGGTTCGGCAGCTAGTAAGTGGAAGAGCTGGGATTTAAATGTGGGCTATGCAGTTGAAGTTTGTTTATTTTTGCAACCTTTGCTCTGCCACACTTTTTCCCAAGAACACAAATCCTTTTCTACTTTGAAAGGATCTGTTTAAAATTTGCAATCTGGAAAGATAATCAGAATTTTCTGTTAATGGTGATTTAAAACCAGGTGAAAATTCTGGGCACATCTCAGAACTCAGTAAATATGAATAATATTTTCTTCACTGGAAATCCATTTCAGCTGTTTAAATATGTTGCTATAGACATATATTTAGTAACTGCTTTCAGTGATGAAGGCACAGGGCCCAACACTGAGTAATTTAAAGCAGTACTTTTGAAGGAAAAAGATGAGGGAATATATAAGGAGAGTGTAAGAGAAAAAATTTGTCATGTTCTTTTCTATGAAGATATTACATGATATTTAAGATACAAAATGAGGAAAAATTAGTAAAACATAAAAATATGTAGGTAAATATCAGAAAAAATTTAAAAACAAAAATTCAGTACTTCAGGTAAATTACATAAATTGAAAAATAGCAATAAAAAGTTTCATAAATGTGTTTATTTGTTAAGAAATAATATTTTCATCTTATTTGTTTAAAAACCTTTTAAAGAAAATGTGATTTCACAAAAATATTCTATTTACCTTGAAGAAGACAATGTTTTAATCCAGGAAGTAACTAAAATATGTTTATGCTATAAATTTTCCTTAAAGAAATTTTTTAGAAAAAATTAAAATGTTTAATTTCTGCTTACATCTGATTTGTGAATAACTAGTTATAATACGATGATATAATATTATTACTCAAATCCTAAATTGTCTGAAATGAACCATATGTCTGAGATCTGAAATATATTGGATTGTAGCTCTGATAAATAACTGTTCATTGAGGGGACTAAATATACTGTTGGAGACATTTTCATAAAAATGTTGATTTATTTGGCTTAATTCCAGAGGAAATATGCACAGTTCACTACTGCCCTCTGCTGCGTGGAAGGGCCAGGGAAAAAGAACTATCACAGAAAACACAGTATCTGAACTGGATAACCTACACCAGCCATTCTTTCCCGTGAAATATGCTGACCAATACTCACTGCAAAATGAGCCCTTGGATTAGATTCTTAGTAATTCCTATCTAGAATTACTTAAAGAGAGATGATAATTTTAAAAAATTTAGACAAGATCTTCATGACGCAGCTACTATTTCAGAGGCAAGGTCTAGAAGAAATTTATCTCATTATTAATAGGTCAGTATAGTTTATCTTAGATGATTAGTGTCTTACTGTGGGAGAAGTTTTAGAGAACACATCATTCAAATGCTCAGTCAATGATAATTGTATTGTTGAAAAAAAAAGTTAATCAATTTTGTTTTTAGAGGCTATGAAGTTCTTTTTGTTATACATAGAAAGCTTCTATTTATGAGAGGGTAAAACTATGCCCTTCTTGTTAACAGGTAGTTTATTATAATAGAAGCAAATCTTAAACCTCCCTCCCCTAAAGATAAAAACATTTATTCACAAACAAGAAGTCACTCAGTCTAGTCATGCTAGCTGGGAGAACTGTTCTTATATACTCACACAAGAAAATTGAAACACTAGTTTTTCTGCAGAACAATCCAGTCTTCTAGTTAGTTCACAAAACAATTTATCTGTTAAATGGGAGAGGACAGTGGTAATGTGGGAAAATCACAATCAGACATTAAAGACAAGATAACATACCTTCAAAAAAGACACAAGTATCTTTTAAATTGTCAGGATAATATTAATGCTTAATAAAAGCAAAAATGACTCCTGAATATCATCACCTGATTCATTTCCAATTCTCGTGGATATGACTGCTTCAGTTCAGTTCAGTTCCGTCACTGAGTCGTGTCCGACTCTTTGTGACCCCATGAATCACAGCACACCAGGCCTCCCTGTCCATCACCAACTCCCGGAGTTCACTCAGACTCAGGTTCATCGAGTCAGTGATGCCATCCAGCCATCTCATCCTCTGTCGTGTCCAACTATTTTGTGATCCCATGGATTGTAGCTCACCAGGTTCCTCTGTCCATGGGATTTTCCAGGCAAGAATACCTGAGTGGGTTGCCATATCCTCCTCCAGAGGATCTTCCCAATGCAGGGTTCAAACTCACATCTGTGTCTCCTGAGATGACAGGAGGATTCTTTACCACTGAGCCACCTAGGAAGCCCTTCCGGTTCTCATGTATAACCAAAATGTGCTTTGCAACGTCTATATTATACTCTTCAATACTGTTTTGGTGATGCTCTGACTTACTGAATGGTTTTGTATTAGCTGGTATTCCCACACTGGTTGGGACTATTCTGTTATCCTTGGATCTCTGTGAGAAAGACTTAGTTTTAAGCTGCCTTTGATAGAAAGATCTATCTACCTTGTGTGTCAGATAAGACAAATTCCTCTGTGATAGTAATAGGGGATTGAACAAATTGGAGCTTTGGGATCACCATTCCACACACTCTGGATTCTTATATTTTCTTCCTGCAAGGTCATTGTCCAAAGTGGTTGAGATTTTAGAATTTATTACTGTTTTGTCTCTTCTTTCTAATAATTATTTTGTTTTTGACAAATATTGTTTTAAACTTGTTCTCACAACAGCATTTCATCAATGCTGAGACTGTAAAGGAGTTTCTAAAATCTAGAGTGACTAACATTTATTCCTTTCAAAAAAAAATTTTGACAATTAACAAGTGGTTGAACTGATCAGTTCTCAAATGCTACCAAGGATAATGAATTAACCAACATATAATGGGAGAGATTATAAAGGAGGCAGGGGACATTGTGAACAACAATGGGAAACTTGGAATAGTCTTGCAAGTTAAAATCACAGGTAAAGAACAATTACTAAATAAAAACATCAAAAAACAATCTACCTAAATTTACTAATATCAAAGTGAAAGTTGCTCAGTAGTGTCCAACTCTTTGGGACCCCATGGACTATAGATCCACAGAATCCTCCAGACCAGACTACTGGAGTGGGTAGCTTTTCCCTTCTTCAGGGAATCTTCCCAGCCCAGGGATTAAGCCCAGGTCTCCCATATTGCAAGCAGATTCTTTACCAGCTGAGTTACTAGGGAAGTCCAAGAATATTGGAGTAGGTAGCCAATCCCTTCTCCAGTGGAACTTCCTGACCCAGGAATATAACCAGGGTCTCCTGCATTGCAGGCAGATTCTTTACCACCAGGGAAGCCCAAGAGAAAGTCTTCCAGTTGTGTCCAACTCTGCGACCCCACGGACTGTCACCACCAGGCTCCTCTGTCCATGGGATTCTCCAGGCAATAATACTGGAGTGGGTGGCCATTCCCTTCTCCAGGGGGCTGGTATCAAAGATGAAAGAAAATCAGAGTGGAGTTGATCAATGAAAATCTGCAGCAGATGAGTTTTAAATCTGCTCTTGAAGGAAGATATCTGATTAAATTATTAAAATCAGATTTAAAAGGGCAATTCTTCATGTTTTAGATGAGGAAATTCTCCAAGGAGTGCAGGGTAACACAGATAAGGCATGAAGATGAAAACTACAGTGTAGAGAGAATCTAATGAATTGCAGATGGCTGGCCTAAGCTTTTGTAACACAATTTTGATGTTGGCAACACAAGTAATCTATGCAGTAACTCCAGCAAGAGGTGTTAAACTCCCCTTTCAAGATGAAAAATGTTTAGAATGATTTTGTTATACAGAACTAAATGCATTAAAATTATATTTGGGCATAAACTTAGATTTTAAATAAAAATTAAAATTTAAGTAATGAAAAATGAAAAGTAGCATAATAATTTATGGATACAATTGTTAAAGAAAAGGCAAGGACTACTGCCATGATTAATAATGTGACCAGTGAAATTATTTCCTTGCCAAGCAAAGGAACACAGACCAAAAAAGAAATTTCCTAGGAGATGATTTTTTCCTAGTGGGAAAAATCAAGGGGTTTTAATGTGCTAGAAAGGTAGGGTTCATTATACTTATGTTAACAAGGGTTGAAAATCACTTTCTGGATAGGATGGAATAGGTTACTAAGTCTGTGCTTAATTGGTTAAAACAAAACCTATTGTCCCTTGATCTGGAAAGAATCTTGATCGGGGGTAGCTCTCCAAGTTCTTTGTCATTGGGACCTCTCTGGTGGTCCAGAGGCTAAGACTCTGCACTCCCAAAGCAGGGAGCCTGGGTTTGATTCTTGTTCTGAAACTAGAGCCGAGGTCCCTGTAATTAAGAGTTTTCATTCCTCAATGAAGATCTTGCATTCTGCAGGCCATTTAATTTTGGTATCTTTTAGGCAAGTGCTGCTTTAAGTAGAAAGAGCTCCTTTTAAACAGTGTGCAAGTTATCTAAATTGGATTTCTCTGTGATTAAATTTCTCTATTATATCTTCATCCTCCCACTCTCCAGACATCACGACCCCCCACAAAAAATAAAGGTTGGCAAAATACAGGTCACATCAGGTACAGCTTTTGATAATAGACATGAATAATTTCCCTAACAACTATAAAGTGCACTGCTTTAACATTTCTGTACCTTGAATAAATAAAAGAATAGTGTGGGATAATAATGCTTTCCACTCACTGGAAATGGTTCACTTATGTTCATCTGAAATAACTCAATCCATCTGCTCTCAGACAACTTATTAGATTTACCAAACCATGAAGTTAAATTTAGATGCTTGAAAGAGAAATTGTATAAGGCAACATGAGTTTACAATAATATGCAATTCCACACCTTTTTCCTTTGACCAGAATAAATTGGCCAATTTCACAAACAATTTAACACTGCTTAACGCTAACACTTAAAATGTAGCAGAGTGTGTCCTTTACTTCTTCAGAGTAAGCTGGAAATGTGATCTGTAATTAAAGCACAATGATTCAACTTCTCAGGAAAGATGCTAATGATTGGCCTCTTAAAGAGAGTTGCATGCCTTTGTGAGGTTTGCCAAGAAGCAATTTGAAATGTAACTCTTCATGTAGGTGGCAATTGTGGTAAAGAACACACCTGTAAATGTAGAGAGGTAACAGTTGTTGCTGTTCAGTCCCTCAGTCGTGTCTGACTCTTCAACCCCATGGACTGCAGCACTCCAGGTTTTCCTGTCCTCCACTCTCTCCAGGAGTTTGTTCAAGTTCATGTCCATTGAGTTGGTGATACTATCTAACTGTCTCATCCTCTGCCACCCTCTCCTCCCTTTGTATTCAATCTTTCCCAGCATCAGGGTCTTTTCCGATGAGTCAGCACTTCACATCAGGTGGCCAAAGAATTGGAGCTTCAGCATCAACATTAGTATTTTCAATGAATATTCAAGATTGATTTCCTTTAGAATTTACAGATTGATCTCCTTGCAGTTCAAGGGATACTCAAGAGTCTTCTCTAGCACCACAGTTCAAAAGCATCCAACTCTCACATTCATACATGTCTACTGGAAAAACCGTAGCTTTGAACAGAGAAACCTTTATTGGCAAAGTGATGTCTCTGCTTTTTAATACAGTGTCTAGGTTTGTCATAGTTTTTCTTCCAAGGAACAGGTGTCTTTTAATTTCATGGCTGCAGTCACCATCTGCAGTCATTCTGGAGCCCAAGAAAATCAAGTCTCTTACCGTTTACATTTTTCCCTATCTTTTGGCCCTGAAGTGATGGGACCAATGCCATGCTCTTCATTTTTTGAATGTTGAGCTTTAAACCAGCTTTTTCACTCTCTTCTTTCACCTTCATCAAGAGGCTCTTTCGTTCCTCTTCACTTTCTGCCATTAGAGTAGTGTCATCTGCATATCTGAGGTTATTGATATTTCTCCAGGCAGTCTCGATTCCAGCTTAAGCTTCATCTAGCCTGGCATTTCCCATGATGTACTCTCCATATAAGTTAAATAAGCAGGGTGACAATATACAGCCTTGACATACTCCTTTCCCAATTTTGAACCAGTCTGTTTGTTGTGATCCACGCAGTCAAAGGCTTTAGTATAGTCAATGCAGGAGAGGTAAGAGACATCAGTTCAATCCTTAGGTTGGGAAGATCCCCTGGGGAAAGGAAAAACAACACACTCAGTATTCTTGCCTGTAGAATCCCATGGACAGAGGAGCCTGGCAGGCTGCAGTCCACAGGGTCGTACAGAGTCAGACATGACTGAAGCGATCTAGTACACATGCATATATACCCTATTTTAATTTAGAAACTTGCTAATTGTATGTCAATACCCAATACCAAATGGAAGGGATATGGTAAATGCCAGCCCATCCACTAATATTCTGTATTTAATAAAGTTGTCTTCATTTGTGACCACAGATTGGCTATAATTCTGGAGCCTCAGTGTTCTTGTCTGGAGAATCTCATGGGCAGAGGAGCCTGGTGGGCGACTTAGCATGCACACAAGTGGAACCTTAGACAAGTTACAGGAATGTTATGTGCCTTCATTTCTTTATTCGTAAAGTAGAGGTAATAATAGCGTTTATAGGATTCCTGTAAGACTTAATAAGATAACATATGTAAAATTCATGGAACAGAATCTGAAACATGCTGAGTACAAGATATATTAGCTTTAATAGTACGGATATCAAAACTGAGTTGGCCGAAAAGTTTGTTAAGGTTTTCCATAAAATGGTATGGAGGAAAACTTGAACAAACTTTTTAAGCCAACCCATTATTTTGGTGACATCCCATTATTCATTGTCATGCTATCATGAAATCACTCTGTCAACTCACCAGGTCAAGAACTGAGCATAATAATTCTCACAAACATAGCATTTTATTTTAATAGATTAAGAATAGTCAAAAAAAAGTCAATTTAACTTATGCATTAGAAAATCTGAGATAAAAGGAATTTAGGGTATTAATTACTTTTCTTAGATGGGACAAAAAGCTAGAAATAAAAGAATTTCCTGGTTTGATACATCCAGATCATTGACTGTGTGGGTTTTCAAAGGAATTAAGATAGAATTATGGGTAATACTTATTTTGTATCATATTTTCTTTGATCTTCAAATTTTTCTAAGCCAAACAAGCATTACTTTTTAGCTCCAGGCAAAAACTAAAACAGTATTTTTTTTAAAGAAAGAAACTAAAGAAAATATTAATTTATAATGACTTCATTCATTGGAAACAAAATTTGGTGACTTTAGTAAATAAACTTTAGCTATCTAAAAGATTTAAAACCCACAGTTCATAATCTGATGATATGCATGAAGAGTTGCCACACTGACTTGAAACAAAATGCTAATTTATTGTCTATGAAAAATTTGTTCAAGACTTTTCTTGAGTAAAATTGGAGACATTGCCTCCACCAATAAATTCACAACAAAGTAAATACAATGTAGGGATATTAGCATTAATACTCACTAGTAGGCAGATCTTGAGTTCCAAATTCCTATTTGCCTATGGAGAGCACTTCGATAAGAGTCTGTTTTCAAGGACTCTCAAGGATGCTCCCAAGCTTTTTCTCATCACTTCTGGCCTTTTGCCTCCTTCTGCTGCTGGTGCTTTTCACCAGCCTGGTAGAAATCTTTGCTAAGGTACCACCTTAGAGCTGAAACCCTACTCCTGACCCATTACTGTATCACTGTTTTTCCTGTGGATGCTCAATGTAGGGAAATTTCCTACAGCAAAGGTTCATGCTTTAAAATATGCTGGTAGTTAATGATAGAGCTCTTTCCACTCATCACACGAGAACGTGGCCAGGCAGTGTCACATGGACCAGGGCAACCATTGAGAGGGCAGCTTCAGACAGTCACCACTGCCCATGACCTTGAGTGCCACCACTGTGAATGCCGTCTCTTCTTTGAGGATTCCTGTGAATTTACCCAGGCTCAGCATTATATGTGGTGAAGTTAATATGTATTTTCCATTTTGAAGTTAATATGTATTTTCCATTTGTCTTACTGCGTTCCTATCTTTTGTTTAGTCAGAGAATATTCCACAGTAATGGTGCATTAGTCCTAGAATATTGTAGTTTTTTTCTGTGTTCACACAGTTACTCATCAGTCCTTGGTCATACAGACACACTCACAGTCTCCAATTGCAATAAGTTTCAAAATCAGTCATGTCCTTTGACCAATAGGACTTTTTGCTACATGTGGACTCATAATTCCAGTCTCTTTCTTCCATTTGGGACCCTGTTGTTCTTTTCTGTTGTCTGGGCACTGTTGAAACCACTCAGATTGATCAGATATGTTTGCAACACCATTTCTTAGTATATTAACATGGATTCTAACCTTTTCCTTCCTCCTCAGGAAGTCAATCTCTTGGTAAATTAGTAGATTCATATAGATATCTATCACCTCTTATCAAGCAGAATAGTATAAACCCTTGTCTCCTCAACATGAATTCCAGATAAGAATACTTTCAGTGTGTATTCCCTTTCCAGAAATTAAGTTGGTAGCTCTGGGGTTTTTGTTGTTTTTGTTTGTTTTCTTTTTACCAAATTTCAACTTGTCATGTCCCAAATAAACAAAGTGTTAAATTTTATAGACCAAAGAATAGTTAGTCAGGTGTACAAGCATGATCTTTTAAAACTCTCAGATAAAAGTTATAAACTTTTTTTCTGACTTTTTGCTTTTCATATCATTATTTGCATAGATAGTAGGAGATAATCTATATATTTTAAATCTTTTTTGATTAAAAATAAATCCTTCTAAGTACTGAAACAGTATGAGCTATTTAAGGTAAAAGTGTAAGAAAAGAGAGCTAGAAAAAGCACAGAAAAGTCAGGGAGAAGTTGTGCTAAAATCCTAAAAATGGTTATGTTGGAAATGTTATTGGAGAAAATTTCCACCCTTTGTTTGATTGCAGAATGATGTGGTTGAGGCTGAATTTCACTTCTATTAGTAATATGAGAAAAATGTAACAAAAAACACAGTAATGTATGTACACCTTTAGGGTACACATTTTTACTCTTTGAATGACACTGTGTTTGTAATGAATAACTTCTCTAGATACTGAAGTAATAGAAATAACATCAATTTCTTTTGCCACAGATTATTTGCAGTTTAAACATTCTGCTATTCGCTGATGTAATATTACTGTGATCTAGTTTTTCCATTCTTTAATTTTGACCTCAAGCAATCTGATCAAATGAAGTTCAGTTACTTTCTTATCAGAACTGGAGGTTGTCTGTGTTGTGAGTGGAAAAGGAACCCATTTACAATAAATTCAAAACCTACTTCTATTCTGTGTAAGACATAGTCAAAAAATAGGATACACTGTCTTAGATAAGCCATTTGATTTATGTGGAAAACAAGAAACTCCACCCAGTGTTCAAGGATTTCAAGCCTGCTGTCTTTAAAGTAGATTTATAGTTTCATATTTGTCACTATTCATTCATATTTTCCCTCACATGTTGGCTTGCTCCCTTTCTCTTATGTTGATATATTTTCTGATGAAAAAGTAGGTATAAAGGTCAGCTTGTGAAAAATATCCCATTTACGGTATAAATAGTAAGATACAGTTTCTTGCTTTGTCTTTTGATAGAGTCAATATTCCATTAATTTCTTTGAAAGCTGCAACTGATAAAGTCAGTTGTACAGCTTCTAGAGATTACAGTGATCTATTTCTCTTTAATCTGTCCTTGATCTGACTTATGAGCCCCTTTTGAAACAAATGACTCCCAAAGGAAGAGAAACGATGTCTGTGTTCCCATCCCATACCCCAACTCTCACTCAGATACTTTAAGAAGACACAGTGAACATGGTCCTAAGGATGCAAACGTGAAGTTTGGAGGCCTGAAGCAATGCTTATGGCTGGTACTAGTGATCAGATGTGAAAGAGGCAAAACAAAATTTATTGCCATATTTTTCTCCTTTACAATCCTTTTATTTGTGCTTTTTTAAATTGAAATATAGTTGATTTATAAAGTGTTAGTTTCAGGTTTTCAGCAAAATGATTCAGTGGTATGCATTTATATATATTCAGATTCTTTTCCTTTATAGGTTATTGTAAAATACTGACTATAACTGCCTATACTACACAGTAGTTTCTTTTTGGTTCTCTGTTTTATATATAGCAATGTGTATATGTTAACCACGAATTCTTCCTATAATATATATGCTGTGTGTGTGCTTAGTCACTAAGTCATGTCCGACCCATTGAAACTCCTTGGACTATAACCTGCCAGGCTTTTCTGTCCATGGGATTTCCCAGACAAGAATACTGGAGTCGGTTGCCATTTCCTTCTTCAGGGAATCTTCTTGACCTAGCAATCGAAAAAACATTTCCTGAGATTCCTGCATTGGCATGCAGACTCATTACCTCTGAGCCAACTGGGAAGCCCTCCTATAATATATAATAGAGATCAATGATCTGGAGTGATTGTTCTAGGCAACCCCACACCTGAAGGAGAATAACATTAAAGTGACTAAAACGGAAGCCCAATGGAGACGGATAATATAGGGTCTCAGCCAGACAGAGGACAAGCAGGATCATGGCGCAGGCTAACAGGGGAGGCCATAACGATGTTTGTGTAGCATCAAGCCTTTAATCCTTAATCAATAGGAAACAGTCATTGTAGGTCTTAGGAGGAAATGCACTAAAGGTTTTTTGCAAGCAAGGCCAATGTCTAGTGGCACAATAGTTGTCAGTTAATCAAGTAGTCGTTGATAAGCCTTAGCGTTCCATCTATTCTGTTCTGTGAGCAAAGAAGAATGGAATGTGAGAGAAGATGAGAGTTTTGATAAATCCTATCCAAAGGATTAAAAAAAAAAAAAAAGTAGAAGTCTATGGGAGTTTCAGTTACCAATTTAGATGTGAGTTAGGAATGACCTTAATAAGACATTTGAAAGTTTTCTCATTCCTTACGTTTGCAATTTTGTAGTTGTTGTGGGGACTTTTTATTGTCATCAGCAGCCTTCCTGATTATCTTTGAGAAAAACAAATACCAAAGGAACTAGGGTGTCTGTATCTCATTTATAAGCTTAATTTTGGAGGGCAGAAAGGAAGTCCAACCAGCTAGAACAGCACTTACGAAAGAGGAAGAAAGCAATTTAATCCTGGTGATTGTTGTGGGGACTTTTTATTGTTATCAGCAGCCTTCCTGATTATCTTTGAGAAAAACAAATACCAAAGGAACTAGGGTGTCTGTATCTCATTTATAAGCTTAATTTTGGAGGGCAGAAAGGAAGTCCAACCAGCTAGAACAGCACTTACGAAAGAGGAAGAAAGCAATTTAATCCTGGTGATCTGTTGAAAAGATTAAAGGAGATGGGTGGCTGACCTGATTTTGCATGATTTTAAGAAAGATTTTAGCAATGAAAAGCACTAGTTGAAATTTTTAAGTTTAATTTTTTAACTTTTTAAATTTTTTGTATTGAAGTGTTGCTAATTAACAATGTGTTTGTTTCAGGTGTACAGTACAGTGATTCAGTTATACACATATTAATACATCTATTCTTTTTCAAATTCTTTTCTCATTTAGATTGTAATAGCTTAATTTTATTCACTTTTTTTAAAATTTCTACAATATTGGGTTAAAAGTTTACACAAGTAGGAAGTACCAAGTTGTTCACTAAAGTCTATTTTCTTGTGAAAAGGAAAACAAGGTTTAAATAAAGTCAAAGATGAGTATCCCAACTTCCCTTCCTCAAATTATCTCATGCTTCTCCTGACAGAGAAAGAATTGTACTAAGGGTTGCATTTGTTTTATTAGAAAAGGACAATCTGTTACATTCACTTGGTATAATTTTAGGAACAGAAACACATTTTAGTAGTAAGTTATAAATTTCCTATTAAATATGTTTCCACTATATCCCCACACTTGATACTCAGCAGACTCCAGAAAAAGTAACTGCAACAATCCTCTGAAAACTTTCTTGTCATTTCCCTTCCTGTGGTTCATATACTAGTTTCTAAAAAGAGTTCTAGAATATAAGTTACAATGGAACATAACAATATGCCATAATAAAAATTAAAGTTAGAAGACTACATATGCATGAATTCAGAATGCTGATGATCACTCCCCAATCCAAAAAGATAAATAATTTCAGGCACTTGTGTATGTCTTTCTCTGGCCTGAAATAATTTAGTGATGGTGACCATCACCCAGTGCTCTTGTATCTTTCTGAGGGATTTCTGGCTACCCTCAGTCTCTGCTGCCAAAGTAGCCACATGGTCACACCCCTCTCATTGCCAACCTGAGCTTATTGAGTCAGGACTAGTCCCTGATTAGAGGCAGTTTGTCTATGGAATGCTTAATCACTTTGTCCAACATGAGAGTTAGACTCTCTCTGTTGATTGTAGTGAGAAGCAAAAAATTCACAGTTGGAAGATTGACAAACATTAGGATTGACAAACATACTCCATAAGGTATGGCCAAGTCATAGCTGCAAAGACTTGGAAAAGAAAATCTATTAACCATAAATTCTAAGCTTTCAAGACATCCTGAGAAACCAGTCGCCCCTTACCAAGCTCTAGGTTTAGTGAGACCTTAGTGTAGCTGCATGAGAATCCATTTATTTTCTCAAGGTCAACTTCATAATAAATTGAATTAACTTGAATTTTTCTATTCATTGCAACAATGAGCACCAGACTAAAATACCCTACACTCTACTGTCCATCAAAACAGAGTCTCCTCCAGGCATTATTCAAAATTTACATTCTCCAAGCAACACAGTTTTTAAAGGAAGTCTATTCTATACATTTGCACTCACCTCAAAATTGCAATCATTCATCTCACAATTACACTCATCTCACACACTGGCAAAGTAATGCTCAAAATTCTCCAAGCAAGGTTTCAGTAGTATGTGAGCCAAGAGCTTCCAGATGTTCAAGCTGGATTTAGAAAAGGCAGGGAAACTAGAGATCAAATTGCCAACAAGCAATGGCACCCCACTCCAGTAGTCTTGCCTGGAAAATTCCATGGATGGAGGAGCCTGGTGGGCTGCAGTCCAGGAGGTTGCTAAGAGTCAGACACAACTGAGAGACTTCACTTTGACTTTTCACTTTCATGCATTGGAGAAGGAAATGGCAACCCACTCCAGTGTTCTTGCCTGGAGAACCCCAGGGACGGGGGAGCCTGGTGGGCTGCTGTCTATGGGGTCGCACAGAGTCAGACATGACTGAAGCGACTTAGCAGTAGCAGTAGCAGTTGGATCATAGAAAAAGAAAGAGCATTCCAGAAGAACATCTACTTCTGCTTCATTGAATATGCTAAAGCCTTTGACTATGTGGATCACAAAAAACTGTGGAGAATTATTCAAGAGATGGGAGTACCAGACCGCTTTACCTGTCTCCTGAGAAATCTGTATGCGGGTAAAGAAACAATAGTTAAAACTCGACATGAAACAACAAATTGGTTCCAGATAGGGAAAGGAGTACATCAAGGCTGTATACTGTCTCCTTGCTTGTGCTGTGCTTAGTCACTCAGTTGTGCTAGACTCTTTGTGACCACAAGGCCAGGCTCTTGTGACCATGGGGATTTTCCAGGCAAGAATACTGGAGTAGGTTGCCATGCCCTCCTCCAGGGGATCTACCCAACCCCAGGATCGAACACAGGTCTCCTGCATTGCAGGCAGATTCTTTACTGTCTGAGCCACCAGGGGAGCCACCTTGCTTATTTAACTTATAATGCAGACTTCATCATGTGAAATGTTGGGCTGGATGAAACACAAGCTGGAATCAAGATTGCCTGGAGAAATATCAATAATCTCAGATACGCAGATTACATCCCCCTTATGGCAGAAAATGAAGAGAAACTAAAGAACCTTTTGATGAAAGTGAAAGAGGAGAGTGAAAAAGATGGCTTAAAACTCAGCATTCAAAAATGAATAGCATGGCATCCAATCCCATCACTTTATGGCAAATAGATGGGGAAACAATGAAACCAGTGAGAGACTTTCTTTCCTGGGCTCCGAAATCACTGCAGATGGTGACCGCAGTCATGAAATTAAAAGACACTTTCTCCTTGAAAGAAAAGCTATGACCAACCTAGACAGCATTTTGAAAAGTGGAGACATTGCTTTGCTGACAAAGGTCCATCTGGTCAAAGCTTTTGTTTTTCCAATAATCATGTATGGATGTGAAAGTTGGACCATAAAGAAAGCTGAGCACTGAAGAACTGATGCTTTTGAACTGTGGTGTTGAAGAAGACTCTTGAGAGTCCCTTGGACTGCAAGGAGATCAAACCAGTCCATCCTAAAGGAAATCAGTCCTGAATATTCATTGGAAGGACTGATGCTGAAGCTGAAGCTCTAATACTTTGGGTACCTGATGTGAAAAGCTGACTCATTTGAAAAGACTCTGATGCTGGGAAAGATTGAAGGCAGGAGGAGAAGGGGATGACAGAGAATGAGATGATTGGAGTGCATCACTGACTCAATGGCCGTGAGTTTGAGCAAGCTCCAGGAGTTGGTGATGGACAAGAAAGCCTGGAGTGCTTCAGTCCATTGGGTTTCAAAGAGTCGGACACGACTGAGTGACTGAACTGAACTGATATGCTTACTCAACAGCAGCTAAAAAATTGGACCAATTCTACATACTAGCTGACTGTACTCACTATAAATTTTTGTTCAAATTAATGGGCAATATGAACATTCAATACTGTTCTAGTAAATTATTTTTTAACTCTGAGCCAACTAGTTAACATCTTAGCTCCTTAAATCTCTAAAGCTCAACTGCCTGTCACATAAATTGTCAACTTCCAACACATAGTTCATTGGGAGAAAAAAAAAAAAAAGATAAAATCTCAAACCAAAAATCCCAGTCTCAATTTCCACTACTAATTTCCTTAAACTACCACCATCCGTCAACACATTCAATTTGTTTTTTTCCAGTGGAATTAGAGGTCCTCTTTCTGGGATAAGTCCCTTCTTACCCTGTGCCTTAGATCCTATTCTTTGCCTTTATAAAAAAAATACTGCTTTTGAATTATCTTCCTTCTCTTCTACAGTATCAATTTCTGTCTATATACTGGGTCAATTTTTCTGAGTTAGAAGTATGTATTAATGTCTCTACCATAAAAACAAAGACCCTCCTTAGGGTCCATGAAAGCTTCTAGCCTCAACTGTATGCCTTAGATCTCCTTTACAGAAACCTCCTCCCAAGACTTGTATAGAGCTACTGTTTCTACTTCCTTGCATCACATTTTCTTCTCAATCCACTGTAGTTGAAGCTTAGTTTTAATTTCTTTAAATTGACTTTGTTCGGGGTCACGAATAACCTGAGCCTCATCAAAGCCAGTGACTGCTTCTCCATCCTCATCTTGAAGAAATGTCAATTTCCTCAGCAATTAGAATTGGCCACACCTCTCACCCTTTTTTCACACATCATAGTCTTAGCTTTCTTCAGACTTTACTGGATCCTTGCTCTGTATGTTATGAATGTGCATCAGTCTGTCTGTCTCTCCTAGCCACTTTTCCCCTATATGATCTCTATACTGATGCCTCAAAGCCAAGGTCTCTATCTCAAGCCTTCATCTTTTCCTCATAAATTCTATGTTATTAAATTGCAGCTGTATACTAAAAATTTACACCTTAATCCTCAATCTGCCCTCTAAACTCCAGGCTTGACTATCTAGTTGTTCAATTCACACATCTGATGGATTTCCAATAAACAGTCAGGTTTGGCACAGCTTATATCTACATGATCTTTGGGTCTTTCTACAAACATCACCTCCCTGCTGACACTTTATCAACGTACCTATTTAGTACAGCAAATCTATCTTTTGGACTCTGTGGGAGAAGGCGAGGGTGGGATGATTTGAGAGAATGGCATTGAAACATGTATATTATCATATGTGAAATAGATCGCCAGTCCAGGTTCAAAGCATGAGACAGGGTACTCAGGGCAGGTACACTGGGATGACCCTGAGAGATGAGAAGGGGAGGGAGGTGGGAGCGGGATTTAGGATGGGGAACACATGTATACCCATGGCTGATTCATGTCAATGTATGGCAAAAACCACTACAGTATTGTAAAGAAATTAGCCTCCAATTAAAATAAATTAATTAATTAAATTTTAAAAATAAAACACCAAATCCACTTTAAGCATTCCTGTTTTCCTTGTAACATTAAAATTTTCTTTAGTGTACTCACCACCATCTGATATCTATTATTTATTTGTTGTCTTTCTTTCCCTCAAGGAAAGGTAGCTCCATAAAGGTAGATCTTATTCTATTGCTTTCACAGCTGTATTTCCAAAGGTAACTATAATCTTGGGGTAGTAATAATGTATTCAAAAATGTTTGTGAAATTAATATACCTCATAACAGGTCTTTGCTACTCAGAAAATAGCATCATGCTATGCCTATTTGCTCAGAACAAAAGCCCCCAGAATTATACTTAATCCTTCTCTTTCTCTCATTCTCTACATTTTATCCCATCTGTCTAATTCAAAGTACAGCCTACATCTTAGCATTTCTCACTATCTTAATTGCTATTCACTTTCAGTCCAAGATAACACCATCTCATTGAGTTATTTCCACAGGTTCCTAATCATTTTCTCTGCACCCCTAATTTTCTCCCCTAGCCCAAGAGATCCTCCTACACACTACATTGTGTGTTTTTTCTAAATTACAAATCTGATCCCACCACACTTGTACTCAAAATCCTTCAACTTCCTACTGAAACTCTAAAACATTCCAAACTATTCAACAAAATATGTGAGGTCCTACAGAAGCTCCCCTTTTTCCTGTGTCACCATCTTTATCTCTTAACACTACTTTCAATTATTTCCTTTGGATACAACACGAGCAGTCCCATCTCAAGTTTCTTTGCTTGGAACACTTCCCCCAGGATCTTAGTTGATTTCTTCTCATAACTTGGACCTTAAATGCTAGCTCTTCAGGCCTGGAGTTGTAAAACATGATTAAATCTTAAACCACACCATTAACTCTTTTTGTGACTGAGAAAATAATTTAACACCACTAAATGTTAGTTTTCATAATATAACAATAAAAGTGACAGTTGCTGTGTCCTGTCGGATGTTTTTTGACTCCATGGACTATAGCCCACTGGGCCCTTCTCTCCATGGAATTCTCCAAGAAAGAATATTGGAGTGGGTTGCCATTCCCTTCTCCAGGGGATCTTTCCAACCCAGGGATCAAACCCAGGTCTTCTACATCACAAGCAGATTCTTTACCATCTGAGCCACCAGAGAAGCCCATAACAATAAAACCTATAAATTATAAGACTATCACTAACCTCAACCAAGAGCACAAGCTGAAAGTTCTGCATAAATCATAAAGCACTATAATTACACTCTGATTCACCGTCTATACAGATTGCCTGCATTATTAAATTTCTATGAAGATTAATTGGAGTTTTATGCAAAGAATAATGAAGAAGGCAATGGCAACTCATTCCAATACTCTTGCCTGGAAAATCCTATGGATGGAGGAGCCTGGTAGGCTGCAGTCCCTGGGGTCGAGAATATGCTCGACCCCAGTTGGATACGACTGAGCGACTTCACTTTCACTTTTCACTTTCATGCACTGGAGAAGGAAATGGCAACCCACTCCAGTGTCCTTGCCTGGAGAATCCCAGGGACGGGGTAGCTGGTGGGCTGCCGTCTATAGGGTCGCACAGAGTCGGACACGACTGAAGCAACATAGCAGCAGCATGCAAATAATAAACCTGTAAATAAGTGAAAATGACAACGTTTACAAGGAAATATTAATATATGCTTTACATATAATAGTATTTGACCTTTGAAATAGTATATTAATGTGTTACTCTTTATTTCATGATAAAAAATAATATTCAGCATTGGTCATCATGTACCTTATTGCAATTTTATTTCATTAAAGAGAGAACATACATAAAGGCAAATTTTGTTCAATTTTCTTAATTAAATCCTGAAATCTTGGATATAATACTCATAAAAAATCTACCTGTATGCCTCACTAGTGGCCTTTTTTGATTGTATCATTTTGCCAGCTATCTGCACAAATGCCTGGGCTTTAATCATGGGTAAACCCTTGAGTCAAAAAAAGAAATAGAAGCTACACCGCAGTGGAATGGCAACTGTTAAATACAAATTGCAGCTCTATCACAAAAATAAAGATATCATTGATAAACAATTTTCCAGTTAAAATGACAAGTATGAAAATCAGTAAATGCATAGGTTAAATTTTCACCAGAGTATAGGAAGATTTACTGGAAAATTAAATGACCTGAATTGTTTTGTTGAATTGGAAATAAAGCAGTGGTCTGGAAGTAAGAAATACAAATTCTATTCCTGGATTTATAATTTATTAACTGTGACAAAATCGTCTTTCCATAAGAAATGAAAGGTATAGATGACATAGATGACTGCCAAGGTCTTTCTATTTTTGGAATTGGAATTCCATGAACAACTTCTGACAGAGCAGCTCCAGAACGGGAAAGGTACAGACCAAAAAACACAGTGATAAGAAGCTAGAAGGAGCGATCAGGGCCTGAACAAACATACCATTTGGATAGAAGGAAATCTAGGTCGGCCCAGATTCATTTCCTAGCTTCACTGTAACCTCTCTGAATACCTCTGGGAATTTTTGCTTTATTTTGGTCTCCCAACTCCAGAGAGTTTTGAAAATTACATCAGATAAGAGTGGGAAAGCACCTTTCTCTCTTGAAAAATTCCATAGTTTCTATAGTTCATAATCTAAATAGCTGTTCACACTTTTGCTGTCATAGATGATATCGGAGATGACAAATTACTTCTCTATTTATCAGGCTCTAAAAGGAATGTACACACTTTGACACAGCCTGTGGGAAAATCAGAACTCCCTAACTGAAAGGAAAACAGCTCTGGGCCTTGTAATAGTAAAGAAATAAAGCTCTACTAAGGCATGAACATAAGACATTTGTCTTCAGGAGATGTAGATCTTACCAGGTTGGGTGAATTAAAGTTGCACTGGAAAATTCCTTGGGAAACTTGGTACTTTTTCATTTTCTTACAAACCATGTGAATAATTTATATCTTCTTTACACTTTGCCCCACTGAAATTCTCTCAGATAAACAGTGATTTAATTAATTACATTTTTAAGATTATTGGTAAACACGGCCAATCCAAAGTAAGTGTGTAACTATCAGTGAGAAAAATAGGTTCCAGGTTTAGGCTAGCCTTGCCACATGGTATTTGCTAAAAAGCCTGTCTCTTAGCTCTGCCAATTTATCAAGGAATTATGCACTAAACCTGGAAGCTTAGTGGTCAATGTTCTACCAAAGAAAAATGTTTTATTCTATTTTAAAAATATCAAGAGCATTAAAAATTATATCACAGTTTTTCATTAAATAATCTTTTTTTTTTCTGTTTCTCTCTCTGGATAGTTGACTGATAGCTAGGTAGGTAGATAGATATGAATTCATTTTAAAATATAATTACTTAAAAAAACCAATAACTTAAAAATTCTGTAATCAGATGTTACAAATGTGTATAGCCATCTTACCACAAAGCCCCTCGTTTTCCACTTTCCAGGAAAACAGAAGTAATGGAAGACAGGCCAAAAAAAAAAAAAAAAAGATGATGGAACAAATGAAAGAAAGAGAGATTTTAAGAGGCAGGAGGGGAAAAGGCAGAGTGAAAGATGAAAGAGAAATAAATGGCTAAAATAGGGTAGGGTGATGAGGCAGGATGCTGCTCCTGCCGCACACTTCAGTCCTGTCTGACTCTGTGTGACCCCATAGACCAGGCTCTCCCATCCCTGGGATTCTCAAGGCAAGCATACTGGAGTGGGTTGCCATTTCCTTCTCCAATGCATGAAAGTGAAAAGTGAAAATGAAGTCGCTCAGTCGTATCCAGCTCTTCAGGACGCCATGGACTGCAGCCTACCAGGCTCCTCCGTCCATGGAATTTTCCAGGCAAGAGTACTGGAGCAGGGTGACATTGCCTTCTCTAACAGTAGGATGAGTGATAATTAAATGTCTTGTGATTTTTCTTTCCATGCCTTCCTGCTTGATGTTATGTGCCTAATTATTTTTTAAGTGTATTTGTTTTCTGATTATTTTGCCTCATCGGAATTGTTTCTTCTTCCACTCAACTCACAGTGGAGACAACTGTGGTGCTGGAGACAACTTTTGATACCATTCCCTCTTTCCTAGTCTAGTAGATCTTTAAGCAGAAGACAAGTGCCTCAACTTCCAAAGTGTTACAGTTTAGTTCAGTTCAGTCCAGTCGCTCAGTTGTGTCCAACTCTTTGCGACCCTATGAATCAGCACGCATGAATCAGCACGCCAGGCCTCCCTGTCCAACACCAACTCCCGGAGTTTACCCATACTCATGTCCATCGAGTCAGTGATTCCATCCAGCCATCTCATCCTCTGTTGTCTCCTTCTTCTTCTGCTCCGAATCCCTCCCAGCATCAGAGTCTTTTCCAATGAGTCAACTCTTCGAATGAGGTGGCCAAAGTATTGGAATTTCAGCTTTAGCATCATTCCTTCCAAAGAACATCCAGGACTGATCTCCTTTAGGATGGACTGGTTGGATCTCCTTGCTGTCCAAGGGACTCTCAAGAGTCTTCTTCAACACCAAAGTTCAAAAGCATCAATTCTTCAGCACTCAGCTTTCTTCACAGTCCAACTCTCACATCCATACATGACCACAGGAAAAACCATAGCCTTGACTAGACGGACCTTTGTTGGCAAAATAATATCTCTGCTTTTCAATATACTGTCTAGGTTGGTCATAACTTTCCTTCCAAGGAGTAATTGTCTTTTAATTTCATGGCTGCAATCACCATCTGCAGTGATTTTGGAGCCCAAAACATAAAGTTTGACATTGTTTCCACTGTTACCCCATTTATTTCCCATGAAGTGATGGGACCAGATGCCATGATCTTCATTTTCTGAACATTGAGCTTTAAGCCAACTTTCACTCTCCTCTTTCACTTTCATCAAGAGGCTTTTTAGTTCCTCTTCACTTTCTGCCACAAGGGTGGTGTCATCTGCATATCTGAGGTTATTGATATTTCTCCCAGTAATCTGGATTCCAGCTCGTGCTTTTTCCAGCCCAGCATTTCTCATGATGTACTCTGTATAGAACTTAAATAAGTAGGGTGACAATCTACAGCCTTGATCTGCTCCTTTTCCTATTGGGAGCCAGTCTGTTGTTCCATGTCCAGTTCTAACTGTTGCTTCCTAACCTGCATATAGGTTTCTTAAGAGGCAGGTTAGGTGGTCTGGTATTCCCATCTCTTTCAGAATTTTCCACAGTTTATTATGATCCACACAGTCAAAGGCTTTGGCATAGTCAATAAAGCAGAAATAGATGTTTTTTTCTGGAACTCTCTTGCTTTTTCCATGATCCAACGGATGTTGGCAATTTGATCTCTGGATCCTCTGCCTTTTCTAAAACCAGCTTGAACATCTGGAGTTTCATGGTTCACATATTGCTGAAGCCTGGCTTGGAGAATTTTGAGTGTGAGATGAGTGTAGTTGTGCAGTAGTTTGAGAATTCTTTGGCATTGCCTTTCTTTGGGATTGGAATGAAAACTGACCTTTTCCAGTCCTGTGGCCACTGCAGAGTTTTCCAAATTTGCTGGCATATTGAGTGTAGCACTTTCACAGCATTATCTTTCAGGATTTGAAATAGTTCAACTGGAATTCTATCACCTCCACTAGCTTTGTTCGCTTCAGTCATGTCCAACTCTTTGTGACTCCATGGACTGTATAGCCCACCCAGGCTCCTCTATCCATGAGATTTCCCAGGCAAGAATACTGGAGTGGGTTGCCATTTCCTTCTTCAGAGGATCTTCTCCTCCCAGGAAATAAACCCAGGTCTCCTGCATTGTAGGCTGATTCTTCAGTGGTTGAGCCACCAGGGAATCCTACATCTTCTTTATCCACTTGTCTGTCCATGGATACTTAGGTTGCTTCCATGTCTTGATTATTATAAATAGTGTTGTTATGAACCTTGGCATGCAAGTAATTTTTTAAATTTTAAATTTTTGTGTTTTTATGGATGTATGCCCAGGAGGGGGATTGATGGATCACATGATAAGTCTATTTTTATATTTTAATGAAACTCCATGGGCTTCCTAGATGGTGCTGCTGGTAAAGAACCCACCTGCCAATGTGGTTTAAATTATTTGGGGAAGAACCCTGGAGTAGAAAAGAGCAACCTGCCCCAGTATTCTTGCCTGGAGAATCCCAGGAATGAGGGAGCCTGGTGGGCTGCCATCTATGGGGTCGCACAGAGTCGGACACAACTAAAGCGACTTAGCAGCAGCAGCAGTAGCATTTAAGGAAATGTTTTGGTATATTGGGGCTTCCTCGGTGGCTCAGATGCTAAAGAATCTGCATGCAGTGCAGAAGGTTCCCTGGGTTGGGAACCAACCCAGGAGTTGGTTCTCCAGGGAACCAACTCCAGGTTCCCTGAAGAATGGCATGGCAATCCACTTCAGCATCCTTGCCTGGAGAATTCCATGGACAGTAGAGCCTGGCAGGCTACAGTCCATGGGGTCACAAAGAGTCGAACATGACTGAGTGACCAACACTTTGGTATAATTGTCCTCCCTATGACCCATTCTGCCTTGTCTGTAATTTTTTTTCTCCTGGGCAATTGATTCCCAGTTCCCCCTTATTACAATTCACTTAAGCTGCAGAAATCTCCATCCAAGCCTATAGCACTGTTCGTATAGGCAGCAAACTCTTCCCCATATTTGGGGGAGGCAATAAAATTAAACTAGGTTATTTACAATAACAGCCACTTGTTGCTATGAGATGTGCCATGACAGGACTGAAAATCATTTTCTTGGTCATGCAAGCAGAAGGTATAAATAAGGCAGCCAGAGAAGTTTTATTTGTGTTAGCAACAGATGCAGCAGAGCAAAACAGCTACTCCAATAATACCTCCCATATGCTGGTGCAAACAAAAGGGAGACCTAACTGTCCCCAGCTAAGTGAATTAGTGCTCCTCAGTGATGCCATTGCCCAGGGCAGGGTTTTGTTCTTCCTCTCTGATGTCTTTTCAGTGCCAAATCTCTCTTCAGTCCCACTAACAAGGAGCCAGGCTGCCTGGATGGACTCTGATTTGGCCCTATTCCAAGGACAATGATTGGTTTATTCACAGGCTGTTCACCTGATATCTCCTTTGACCTTGGATGCTCCTCAGATTTCAAACAATGCAAACTGGTGATTTTGTTTTTCTTTCCTCTTTAGTTTTCAAAATCACCTTTCTTGTCCCTGTCACCACTTCTAGCTAGAATTTGCCCTCCTCCCTTCAAAATTTACTTCACTGCCCCCAAAATAGGAAGTAGAAAAGATTGAAGCTGCCCCTGAGGCAGACTAAGCTGTTACACTCAGCTGAAGTTTAAAGAAAAAAGGCCTTGAAGTTGCATTTTAACTCACAATCCTATGAGAGTTTTACATTTTTATTTCTAGCACAATGGCTGTGGGTGATGAACAAATCTCCATTTTTCACTATAGGGCACCCTGCTCATTCATTAAACATTAAGAATAGTCTTTAAAGAAAATACAAATCCTAGTTTGGGCAATGTGTAATCAAAAAGAATGAGAAACATGCATTTTTGCCCTCGTGTCAGTGATATAATATGGATTTCCTACATGTGTATCAGAATGTCAGGATTTTTAAAAATAGCTTTTTTTGCTCTAGCTGCTTTCTCAAATAATTTCAGAATAGTTGTGGTCTGTAAATAAGACTTTGATAGTTTGCATTTATCACTCATATAGCAAATACTTGATTTGAGACTAAGATCACATGTTGTACTGTAGGGAGTAAAAACATGAATTAGTATAGTAAGTAGATCAGAAGAGATTAATCTCTTCTATTAACTCAATAGAAGAGATTAACACCTATACATAGGCAACTTTTATACCTGCTTCATTCTCTTTCCTGGAAAATGGTGTTACCATTGATTTAGCTCAAGCTAGAAGTCTCAGCATCCTTCTCAGTGTTCTCTCTCTCTCATGCATCACATAGCACTGGCTATAACAGGATGCATAATCTATTTCCAAAATGTTCTTTAATATTTCTCTTCTAATACACAAATTTGTTCATACATTAAACTTTCATAAATTTAGCATTAATTCATAGATTGGAATTTTCTCTTTATCTATTATAACAAATTGCTTATTTGGTTATTCTGGATATAGTAGGAAGTTACTGAAATATTTAGAGCTGTAGGACTATGTGATTATGCCTGCTCTTATTTTTTTCTCCTGTCTTTTTTAAATTGAAATATAACTGCTTTCAATATTGTCTTATTTTCTGCTATACAATGAAGTGAACCAATCATATGTATATGTATATCCTCTACCTCTTGGATCTCCCTCTCATCCAACCCCCATCCCACCCCTCTAGATGATCACAATTGAGATCTCTGTGCTGTATAGCAGTTTTCTACCAGCTACACATGGTAGTATATATATGTCAATCCTAATCTCCCAGTTTGTAAATGAAGCAACTGACAAAAGATTAATCTCCAAAATACACAAACAGCCCACACAGCTTAATATCAACACAACAAAAAACCCAATCAAAAAATGGGCAGAAGACCTAAGATGCTCAACATCACTAATTATGAGAGAAAAGCAAATCAAAACTGCAGTGAGATATCATCTCACACTGATCAGAATAACCATCATCAAAAAAGCTTTTCTTGTCCATTTTGCATTATGCTAACTGATAGAAACCTGACACAGAAAGACAAATATTACATTACTCACTTATATGAGTTACCTAAAAGACTCAGATTCATAAAATCAAATAATGGAAATGGTGATCACCAGAGGCTGAGAGTTATTAATCAACAAAGTGGCAGCTAAATAAACTAAAGAAACTAGGAGATCTGTACTATAGTCAATAATAATGTATTGTACACTTAACGTTTGTTGAAGATATATTTTATGCTGTTTCTTATCATAATAAAATAAAATTTAAAAGTACACATATGTGCATACACATACATACAAAAAGATTTGGCACCATTCCTCAAGCAGACAAACTAGCCACATCATTAATTACTAGTGCACAGGCCACTATTTGTTTTGATAAAATACATACATTTTCTGCGTATAAAGACTTCCCTGGTGGCTCAGACAGTAAAGCGTCTGCCTATAATGCAGGAGGCCCGGGTTTGAATTCTGTGTTGGGAAGATCCTGTGGCGAAGGAAATGGCAACCCACTCTAGTAAGCTACCGTCCATGGTGCTGCAAAGAGTTGGACACTACTGAGCAATTTTGTTTTTTATTTTTTTTCTTGCCTACAGAGTTATAGCTAGAACCACTATCACATGCCTTATAAAAATTTTGACCTACTGAGAAAGTGTTAGTCATTCGGTCATGTACGACTCTTTGCGACCGCATGGACTGTAGCCCACCAAGCTCCTCTGTCCATGGGATTTCCCAGGCAAGAACAGTGGAGTGGGTAGCCAATCCTTTCTCCAAGGGATCTTCTTGACCCAGGGATCAAACCCAGGTCTCCTGCATTGCAGGTAGATTCTTTACCATCTGAGCCACCAGGGAAGCCCCTGTCTCTTAAAGCTCCTCTGTCCATGGGATTTCCCAGGCAAGAACAGTGGAGTGGGTAGCCAATCCTTTCTCCAAGGGATCTTCTTGACCCAGGGATCAAACCCAGGTCTCCTGCATTGCAGGTAGATTCTTTACCATCTGAGCCACCAGGGAAGCCCTGACCTACTGAGAGTCCCACATATATAACAGACCAAGCAGATCACTTTACAGTGAAGAATATTGGGGAGTGGGTCCATGCCATCGGCTCCACTAATCATGTCACATATCAAGCTATCCAGAAGCTGCTCACTTCACTGAATGCTGGAACAACTTCCCAAAGGCATAGCTGAAGCATCAGCTCATATATAATTCTTTTCTAAGGATGGTCTCTACATACTATAGGAGACTGTATGGACTTTGAATCAAATCACTTTATGTGGTTCTATGGCCCTGATAAGAAGAATACAACAGTTCAAGAATCTAGATATAGAAGTAGGAATGACCCTCCCAAATCTTATTTCCAATAACCTGCTTGGGGAATTTATTTTTATACCCACAACGCTGGGTTCTGCAAGTTAAGAGTTCTTGCTCCGCAAAGAGGGGACACTTCAGAAAGAATTCCATTGATCTATAAATTTCAGCTGCTCTCTGGTCACTTGAGACAGGTAGCAGCAGTAAGTAGAACTGATATACTGGCTGACAATTACCCCTGACCACGGGGAGGAGGAAGGATTCTCCCTGGAGCAAGGAAGCTGGGAGGAATATATCTGTCTCAGACTGGAACACTACCTTTGACTCCCTTGCTGTATTATGATGTTAAATGGACAAGTGCAGCATCACAGCCTTAAAAGCCTTGGTAACCCCATTCTCAGAAGATGAAGGGGCTCAGTCGTGTCCAGCTCTTTGCGACCCCATGGACTGTAACCTACTAGGCTTCTCCATTCATGGGATTCTCCAGGCAAGAATACTGGAGTAGACTGCCATTTCCTTCTCCGGTGGATCTTCCTGACCCAGGGATCGAACCCAGATCTCCCGCACTGGAGGCAGACACTTTAACCTCTGACCAGTCTCAGAGTCCTCAGGGATATGGTCTTAGTCCTGACACCAGATATGCCACTGAGGTCAGCAAAGCTATTTATTGAATTGAGAGAAATCTGGAATAGATAGTGGAGAAGGGAGATCATGATCATTTGTTATGATGTCAGCTGCAATAGGGGAAGCGTAGTTGGTCCCACCCACCTCTTTCTCTGGGGAAGAAGGACCCACCAAATGCCTAGTTGAACTCTTCCCCAACTGTGTAAGTGGCTCCAAGCAGTGCAGGTGTAGACTACAATGAACATGAAGCTATAACTCTCAGATCTCCTTCAAGAAAGAACAGTTTGAGGTTGCTTGTCAGTGGGTAATCTCCAGCTGTCAGCCTCATCTGATGAGAGTTGGCTTACCCACGGGCGTGTCCTTCCAAAGAGGACTCAATGACTGATGTAGGTAGAGGTGATCCATTCCTCCCTGGGCCACTTTCCTCCCTGGAGGAATCTGTTACTAGCCTGGACTTCAATTCAAATTTCCTGCATAATGCCTGCCACACTGTTTCAGACTATGGTTCCCAACTACAGACTTTAGTTGATTCAGCATTGATTTTCTTCATTATTGTGCATTTCTCTGACTAGCAATGTGATGATGTAATAAATGATATTTTTTCATTTGATAATTTAAAATTGTGCAATGTTTTACAAAACAATTTATAAACAGCTATGCAGTGATAGATTTTTAAAAATACCCTTCAAATAATTTTGGAAGGTTGTATAAAAATGTTAAGAAAAAGTAAACAAGTTATAAATTCCTTGAGAAATGGGAGCATGTTTTACTCATCTTTATATTTTTTCTGCCTGTTGTGGTAACTGTTAGACAGTATTAGATCACAATGAACTGAATGATTCTGAACTCGAAGGCTGGAATATTATATAACATTTAACAAACTTTGGATGTTTCTTTTATAATTAGTCACCTCTACTTGTTCCTATATGCTTATTTGCTTTTAGAAAGCAAAGTGTGAAATAATTGTAGCCATCACCTCTTTGAGATATTTTGAGTAAAGTGAATGAGTGAAGTTGCTCAGTCGTGTCCAGCTCTTTGAGACCCCATGGACTGTAGCCTACAAGACTCCTCCGTCCATGGAATTTTCCAAGAAAGAGTACTGGAGTGGGTTGCCATTTCCTTCTCCAGGGGATCTTCCCGACCCAGGGGACTAACCCGGGTCTCCTGCACTGTAGGCAGATGCTTTACCGTCTGAGCCACCAGGGAAGTCCTGAGATATTATAGGCTTCCTGTTAAAGGAATCCTGGTTCCCAATCCTCACATTTCCTTTAGGAACTATCCATTGAATCTACACTTAAGGCCACTGTTTTAGCCTTCTTATCTGACTTGTGAGGTTGGGATAAGCTGTACGTACAGTTCAGTCCCTTTATTTTGAAGCACCTGCTAAAACAGATATGATTTTTGCCTGTTTCATAAAGGTCTATCTCTGTGATGAGAGCTGTTGAATCTAGGACTATATAGGTAATTATTCCAATTTGAGGGAATATGAAAAAGCTTAAGGAAGTCTGTCTGTCTTTTAATCCAAGTCATGTTCTCTAAAACCAATTCTACCAATCATAATAGTGATATATTAATGTCTATCCATTGAAATTTGATGTGCAACTATCTAAGATGGGGAGGAGAGTGTGATTAAACCCCAAACTCTAGCTGACTTGCCAACAACTGATGACTTTGCTTCCTGTTTCTAGGAGCCTACTCTCCTTTGTACCCAGGCTGTTGTCCAGTACCCTTCATTCACCCATCCTCATATCCCATGTGGCACTGAGTCTATCTGAGTCTTTACTCATGATCAATGTGTAGAAATTTAGAACTAAGAGATGTAGATACACACAGGAAGCCTTATCCTCCCTAATCCGTTATGCTTGCCTCTATAATCTGCAGGGCAGGCAACCAACTCTAGCAGGTAACTACTTCTCTGCTAAGGTGAGGAAGGTCTCTGTGATCCTAAGAAGTCGTTACCACCCACTCACCTTTCATTCTAAGATTTACACTGAGAAAAATTTGTCCAGCATAGAAAAGACCATCAGTCAGTTCAGTTCAGTTCAGTAGCTCAGTCGTGTTCAACTCTTTGAGACCTCATGAATCACAGCATGCCAGGCCTCCCGGTCCATCACCATCTCCCGGAGTTCACTCAGACTTACGTTCATCGAGTCCGTGATGCCATCCAGCCATCTCATCCTCGGCGGCCCCCTTCTCCTCCTGCCCTCACCCCTTTCCAGCATCAGAGTCTTTTCCAATGAGTCAACTCTTCGCATGAGGTGGCCAAAGTACTGGAGTTTCAGCTTTAGCATTATTCCTTCCAAAGAAATCCCAGGGCAGATCTCCTTCAGAATGGACTGGTTGGATCTCCTTGCAGTCCAAGACACTCACAAGAGTCTTCTCCAACACCACAGTTCAAAAGCATTAATTCTTCAGCGGTCAGCCTTCTTCACAGTCCAACTCTCACATCCATATGTGACCACAGGAAAAACTATAGCCTTGACTATAATACACACTTAAAAAGAACTTACATTTATTTTCTTACCATTTTACTTCACTTTTATGGGGAGTAGTAAAACTTTGTTTTAAAATTAAGTCTTTGATAACAATAATTATATCTTTAAAAATTTAAATTGCTGCAGCTGCCACAGATGGACGCTATCATCTAGAACAAAGATGGAAATTTCTTTGTACTTTGAGTCTCAAAATAAATTTTGAATCTGTAATAACATTATGGTCTCGAAAGGCTATTTTTGAAATATGAAAGTTCTTTTTTCTATATTACAAAAGCCTTCCTTACATATTAAGAGTAAATCATAGAATTCTGATCTTAGCTTAGGTTTACCTTTGTTATGGAAGATGATGAATATTGTTTCATATTTTTGTATTTGATAGCACATATACTTTTCCATTTTTATAATGTCATTTTTTTCTTCTCCATCCTCTCAACACATATCTGCATCCAAATAAAAAGATCAAAAACCTACTGTGTATTATTTAATTTATTTGTCAATTTTAATATAATCACATTAGAAAAAAAATAGGGTGACTTTTTGATACTTGCTTTTATAAGCCAACCTATATATGCTAACCACTTAATAACACATTAAAGATTCCTTTTCAACTCAAAGTATGAATCTGACTCATTTTGCCATCATTGCTTTATATATTTTTTAGTTAATATAAATTTAGAAAATTATAGATTTACAGAAAAATGGCACTAAAGACCCCACATTCTCTCTCTCTCTCTCATACACAGACATACACACACACTCACACATACACACACAGTCACAAATAGTCACCATTATTAACATCTTGCATTCATGTGGTGCTAAAATAAATTATGGACTTAAGTTACTAATGAAATGGCACCTCACTCCAGTACTCTTGCCTGGAAAACCCCGTGGACAGAGGAGCCTGGTGGGCTGCAGTCTATGGGGTCACTAGGAGTCGGACATGACTGAGTGACTTCATTTTCACTTTTCATTTTCATGCATTGGAGAAGGAAATGGCAACCTGCTCCAGTGTTCTTGCGTGGAGAATCCCAGGGTCAGGGGAGCCTAGTGGGCTGCCGTTTCTGGGGTCTCACAGAGTCGGACACGACTGAAGCAACTTAGACTTAGCAGCAATGTACCACCATCAGCTCATCAATTGTAACAAACAGGCCACACAACTGTATAACATTTTAAACGAATATATGACATTATGCTGTTTGAGTTTAGTTCTCCATTCCTTAACTGATGAAGGTCCTCAGTCCAGTTCAGTTCAGTCGCTCAGTGGTGTTCGACTATGCGACCCCATGAATTGCAGCACCTCAGGCCTCCCTGTTCATTGCCAACTCCCAGAGTTTACTCAAACTCATGTCCATTGACTAGCTGTTTATAATTTTTTATCACTATAACCATTGCTGCCATAAACATCCTTGACTTTTATCCATAGGTGCTAGGAGTTTTATTACTATTAAATGAATTTTCTTATGAAGTAATCAGGTAGGTGACACTGTATGCATATTTTACTCATTTACTGTCACTGGATAATTCACCCTCCTTTTTTCATTGGTTAGGTTCAGTTGCTTAGTCATGTCCAACTCTTTGTGACCCATTCATGCCCATCGAGTTGGTGATGCCATCCAACCATCTTATCCTCTGTAGTCCCCTTCTCCTCTTGCCTTCAATCTTTCCCAGCATCAGGGTCTTTTCTAAGGAGTCAGTTGTTTGCATCAGGTGAAAGTATTGAAGCTTCAGCTTCAGTATCAGTTTTTCCAATGAGTATCCAAGACTGATTTCCTTTAGGACAGACTGATTTGATCTCCTTGTAGTCCAAGGGACTCTCAAGAGTCTTCTCCAACACCACAGTTCAAAAGCATCAATTTCAGTGCTCAGCTTTCTATATGGTCCAACTTTCACATCCACTCATGACTACTGGCAAAGCCATAGCTTTGACTATGGGCCTTTGTATGCAAAGTAATGTCTATGATTTTTAATATGCTGTCTAGGTTGGTCATAGCTTTTCTTCCAAGGAGCAAGCATCTTTTAATTTCATGGCTGCAGTCACCATCTGCAGTAATTTGGGATACCAAGAAAATAAAGTCTGTCACTGTTTCCATTGTTCCTATTGCCATGGAGTGATGGGACCAGATGCCGTGATCTTAGTTTTTTGAATGCTGAGTTTTAACTCAGCTTTTTCACTCTCCTCTTTCATTTTCATCAAGAGGCTCTTTAGTTCCTCTTCAATTACTGTCATAAGGGTGGTATCATCTATGAATTTGAGTTCTCCTGGCAATCTTAAATCCAGATTATGCTACATCCAGCCCAATATTTCACATGATGTACTCTGCATGTAAGTTAAATAAGCACGGTGACAATATACAGCCTTGACATACTCGTTTCCCAATTTGGAACCAGTCTGTTGTTCCACGTCTGGGTCGAACTGTTGCTTCTTGATTGGCATACAGAT
>SJYC01035766.1:0-35373 GCA_006408675.1 Madoqua kirkii
TGCTGCATCCAATAGTTTTTGAGTTGTCTTGTTTTCATTGTCATTTGTTTCCTGAAATTTTTTAGTTTCCGTTTTTATTTTTTCCATAGCCTGTTGGTTATTTAGAAATGTGTTGTTTAATCTCCATGTGTTTGTGTTTCTCACAGTTTTTTTTTCTCTTGTAATTGATATCTAGTCTCTTAGCGTTGTAGTCTGATAAAATGCTTATTATGATTTCAATTTTCTTAAGTTTATTGAGGTTTGATTTGTGACCCAAGATGTGGTTTATCCTGGAGAATATTCCATGTGCACTTGAGAAGAAGGTGTATTCTTCTGCATTTGGATGGAATATCCTGAAGGTATCAATAAGATCCATTTCATTTAATGTATCATTTAAGATTTGTGTTTCCTTATTAATTTTCTGTTTTGATGATCTGTCCATTGGTGTGAGTGGGGTGTTAAAGTCTCCTACTATTATTGTGTTACTGTCGATTTCTCCTTTTATGTCTGTTAGTGTTTGTCTTATGTATTGATGTGCTCCTATATTGGGTGCATAGACATTTATAGTTGTTATGTCTTCCTCTTGGATTGATCCCTTGATCATTATGCAGTATCCTTCCTTATCTCCTATAATCTTCTTTATTTTAAGGTCTATTTTGTCTAACAGGATTGCTACTCCAGCTTTCTTTTGCTTCCCATTTGCATGGAATATATTTTCCCATCCTCTCACTTTAAGTCTATATGTGTCTTGAGGTCTAAAGTGGGTTTCTTGTAGATAGCGTATATATAGGTATTATTTTTGAATCTATTTAGCCAGTCTGTATCTTTAGGCTGGAGCATTTAATAATTTACATGTAAAGTAATTATTGACATATATGTTCCTATTGCCATTTTCTTAGTTGTTTGGGGTTGATTTTGTAAACCTTTTTTCTTCTGCTGTATTCATTGATTATATAAGTCCCTTTAACATTTGTTGTAAAGCTGGTTTGGTGGTACTGAATTCTCTTAACTTTTGCTTGTCTGAAAAGTTTTTGATTTCTCCGTCAATTTTGAATGAGATCCTTGTTGGGTACAGTAATATATGGTTATAGATTTTTCCCTTTCAGTACTTTAAATATACCCTGCCATTCCCTTCTGGCCTGCAGAGTTTCTGCTGAAAGATCAGCTGTTAAGTGTACAGGGTTTCCCTTGTATGCTACTTGTTGCTTTATCCTTGCTGTTTCTAATTGTGTGTGTGTGTGTGTGTGTGTGTGTGTGTGTGTGTGTGTGTGTTTAGTCTTTGTTAGTTTCATTAGGAGGTGTCTTGGTGTGTTTCTTCTTAGGTTTATCTTGTATAAACTCTTGTGCCTCTTGGATTTGATTATTTCCTTTTCCATGTTGGGAAAATTTTCAACTATAATCTCTTCAAAAATTTTCTCATACATTTTCTTTTTCTCTTCTTTTTCTGGGACCTCTATTATTCAAATGTTGGTGTATTTGATATTGTCCCAGACATCTCTGGGACTGTCCTTAGCTTTTTTCATTCTTTTTACTTTATTCTGCTCTTCAGAAGTTATTTCCACCATTTATCTTCCAACTTACTGATTCATTCTTCTGCTTCAGATATTTTGCTATTGGTTGCTTCTACAGTATTTAATTTCAGTAATTGTGTTGTTTATCTCTGCATGTTTATTCTTTAATTCTTCTAGGTCTTTGTTAATTGATTCTTGCATTTTCTCCATTTTGCTTTTAAGGGTTTTGATCATCTTTACTATCATTATTCTGAATTCTTTTTCAGGTAGTTTGCCTATTTCCTCTTCATTTATTTGGACTTCTGTGTTTCTAGTTTGTTCCTTCATTTGTGTAGTATTTCTTTGCCTTTTCATTACTATTATTTTAACGTATTATGTTTGAGGTCTCCTTTTCCCAGGCTTCAGTGTTGAATTCTTTCTTCCTCTTGGTTTCTGCCCTCTAATTTTGGTCCAATGATTTTTGTAAGCTTGTTATAGGGTGAGATTTGTGCTGAGTTTTGCTTGTTTATGCTTTTCCTCTGATGGGCAAGGCTGAGTGAGGTGGTAATCCTGTCTGCTGATGATTGGATTTGTATTTTTGTTTTGTTTGTTGTTTAGCTGAGATGTCCTGCACAGGATGCTATTGGTGGTTGGGTGAAGCCGGGTCTTGTATTACAGTGGTTTCCTTTGTGTGAGTTCTCACTATTTGATACCCCCTATGGTTGGTTCTCTGGTAGTCCAGGGTCTTGGATTCAGTACTCCCGCTCCAAAGGATCAGGGCTTGATCTCAGCCTGGGCACACCTGTCAGTGGTATCTTATGCCACTTTACCGGTGCCACCTCTAGCTCCTCCACCATCTCTCTTTGCCTCACTTTTCTCTGAAGTGGCAAAAGTGGCTTAGAGTAGTACCTGGTTGTTGGCTGAAAGCATTGGTTGAGGATTCAGTGAGGCTATCCACACAAAGCTCTTAAGACAGTTTTTCAAAACAGCAAGGACTAAAAACTGCTAGTTCTTTTGAATAGTATCTGTATAGTCTTTGAGGCTCACCCTTTCTCTGGGATCAACAAATGTATTCTGAACTGACAGTTATAGCCCTTTTTCCCAATGCCATACTTAGTCCATCCAGTATTTAGGACTGACTGTATGAACTCAGCTATCCCTCCCCCTTTCTCAGCTTACTCGGTTGAAAACATAAACAAAATTTCTGCCTCACTTCAACTTTGCAGTGCTACTTATTAAAGAGAATATTACATTCAAGTTGTAATAACTAATTTTTTTGATAATTTACCATGAGTCTGGCAGGCTTCTCAAGTGGCTCAGTGGTAAAGAACCTGCCTATCAAAGCAGGAGATGTAGCTCAATCCCTGGGTTGGAAAGATCCCCTGGAGAAGGAAATGGCAACCCATTTCAGTATTCTTGCCTGGAAAATTCCATGGACAGAGGAGCCAATGGGCTACAGCCTATGGGGTTGCAAAAAAGTAGGACACAACTTAGCAACCAAACAACAGCAGCAAAACATGAGTCTGGCATCTTGACTGATTTTTTAGTGATAATATGTTAAATTGTGATAAAATAAACATAACATGAAATTTATTATCTTAACCACTTAGAAGTGTGCGGTATGGTAATGTTAAATATATTCATTTTGTTGTATAGTCAATCTCTAGGGCTCTTTAATTTTACAAAACTCAAATTCTATTTCCATTAAACAATAGCTTCCCATTCCTTGATCCTCTGGATCCCTGGCAACCAACCATTTACTTTCTGTCTTTATAATTTTGTCTACTCTATGTACTTCATATAAATAGAATTACAGTATTCATCTTTTGTCACTGGCCTATTTAACTTCACATAATATCCTCAGAGTTGATCAGTGTTGTAGCACGTGTCAGGGTTTTCTTCCTTTCTCAGGCTAAATAACAGTCCTTTGTAAATAGATATCACAATCATGTTTATCTATTCATCCATAGGGTTGAAAAAAGTCAAATACAATTGAGCAAGTGAGTACACAAGCATGCACTAATCCACACACGAACAGTTTGGCTGCTTCTGTTAATACCTTTTGGCTCTTATGAGAAATGCTGCTATGAACATGATGTAAATTTATCTCTTCCAGACTTCGATTTTAGTTCTTTTGGGTTATACCCCAAAGTGGAATTGCTCAGTTATATGGCAATTGTATTTTATATATTTTGAAGAATGATCAAGGACTGAAATCAGGATTTCATATTCCTCTGTCCCCTGCTTCCAATGGACATTAATAGTAGTAGTAAACCATTGGGGGAAAAAAAATGATGAAGAAATATTTACATAAGAAGTGAGTTTATAAGTAGAAATTGAAAACAACAAATATTTTTAAAGATTATATATCAAATATGTTGTCTATCCCCTGGAGACTTTGTTGGCAATAAAACCATGGGCTAAATAGACTGTAAGTATGACGCAGTATAGCAAATTCTATCTTCTTACAAACTAATCCTGGGCAGGGTGGCAATTCTATATCACAGAGATGTCAATTTGATAAATTTAATTTTTAAAATCTGGTATTCCTGTCCGTTCTTGATTCCAGAGAATCAAGATTTTTGTATTGCTTTCCTTTGAACATCTATGCTATGAAAACTTTAACAGAAATGATAAGATTTTAAGTTTTATGAGGAGATGTTTTTGTTTGAATTGAGATTGAGGATATTCCTTGGAGAAAATTCCACACATTTTCACGGAGCAAGTCTGTAGCCAGTCAGCACAGGAAAGGAAGTGCAATGGTGAGTGAGACAGGGCTGGTGTATGAACCTGTCTTCCAGACTTTACAATCCCAATAGTCTCAAGCCAGACTCTGTCTAAGGCTGTGGTAATAGATGTGGTACACAAGGAATTCCAAGTCTTGCTGAAGGCTGTAACTCTCATTTTTCTCACAAATCTATATTTGGTAACTCACAGCCTTTGTGATTGGCCAGAAATTTTTAAGTGGCTCTGATGCTTTCTCTCTGGCAACTTTGGGAAAGTTAATTAAGTTCTTTTTGCCTCAGTTTCCTTTCAGTAAAATATCTTCTATTTTCTATCTACTATTAATTCAAAATAGAAAAAACTTACAGTTTTATCATTTCCGTTCAAGTTTTTAGAGTATAGGTATTTGGAGGGAAAAACACACAAAGTTTCTTTTCCTGAGTCATTTAGGTACTGAACAGGAAAACCAGATTTTTAAATTAAATTTGTCAGTATGACATTCTCAGTCAGTTCAGTTCAGTTGCTCAGTATGTCCGACTTCTTTGCGACCCCATGACTCGCAGCACGCCAGGCCTCATGTACATCACAATCTCCCAGAGTTCACTCAGACTCACATTCATGAGTTCGTGAGGGCATCCAGCCATCTCATCCTCTGCCGTCCCCTTCTCCTCCTGCCCTCCTTCCCAGCATCAAAGTCTTTTCCAATGAGTCAACTCTTCACATGAGGTGGCCAAAGTACTGGAGTTTCAGCTTTAGCATCATTCCTTCCAAAGAAATCTCAGGGCTGATCTCCTTCAGAATGGACTAGTTGGATCTCCTTGCAGTCCAAGGGTCTCGCAAGAGTCTTCTCCAACACCACAGTTCAAAAGCATCAATTCTTCGGCACTCAGCCTTCTTCACAGTCCAACTCTCACATCCATACATGACCACAGGAAAAACCATAGCCTTGACTAGACAGACCTTAGTCGGCAAAGTAATGTCTCTGCTTTTGAATATACTATCTAGGTTGGTCATAACTTTTCTTCCAAGGAGTAAAGCACTGCCTTTCTTTGGGATTGGAATAAAAACTGACTTTTCCAGTCCTGTGGCCACTGATGAGTTTTCCAAATTTGCTGGCATACTGAGTGCAGCACTTTCACAGCATTATCTTTCAGGATTTGAAATAGTTCAACTGGAATTCTATCGCCTCCACTAGCTTTGTTTGTAGTGATGCTCTCTAAGGCCCACTTGATTTCACATTCCAAGATGTCTGGCTCTAGATGAGTGATCTCATCATCATGATTATCTGGGTCGTGAAGATCTTTTTTGTACAGTTCTTCCATGTATTCTTGCCACCTCTTCTTAATATCTTCTGCTTCTGTTAGGTCCAGATCATTTCTGTCATTTATCTAGCCCATCTTTGCATGAAATGTTCCCTTGGTATCTCTAATTTTCTTGAAGAGATCTCTAGTCTTTCCCATTCTGTTCTTTTCCTCTATTTCTTTCCATTGATCGCTGAAGAAGACTTTCTTATCTCTTCTTGGTATTCTTTGGAACTCTGCATTCAGATGCTTATATCTTTCCTTTTCCCCTTTACTTTTCACCTCTCTTCTTTTCACAGCTATTTGTAAGGCCTCCCCAGATGGCCATTTTGCTTTTTTGCATTTCTTTTCCATGAGGATGGTCTTGATCCCAGTTTCCTGTGAGCCGGTGTACTAAGCGCAGGCGGCTGCGAGCCGAAGCGCGGCCTTGAGGAGCTAACCCACGTCCGAGGTCATGGGCAGCAGCCTAGCGTCCCAGGCCGCTACAGCGCAGAAAAAGCCAAGAGGAGCTATCCCGAGTCCAAGGTCAGGGGTGGGGCCGAGAGGAGCTACCCCACTTCCGACATCACGGGTAGTGGCCTAGCGTGCCAGGCTGTGACGGTGCAGGAAAAGCTGAGAGGAGCTACTCCGAGTCCGAGGTCCAAGGTCAGAGGCGGTGGCCGGGAGGATACACCCCACATCCGATGTCAAGGGCGGCCAGGAGGAGACACCCCGCGTCCGAGGTCAGGGGCGGCTGAGAGAAGCCACTTCGCGCCTGAGACCAGGGGTAGTGACCCTGAGGAGCCACCCCGAGTCCGAGGCCTCGGGAGGCGACTGGGAGGAGCCCCACATGCCCGAGGCCAGGGCCGGTGGCCAGGAGGAGCAACCCGAGGAGCAGTGGCTGCGCAGGCGCAGGAGGGCCTAGAGCCGCTTCACCCGCTGAAGGTCAGGAACAGCTGCAGTAAGGAGATACTCCTCGTCCAAGGTAAGGAACAGCGGCTGTGCTTTGCTGCAGCAGCTGTGAAGAGATACCCCACGCCCAAGGTAAGAGAAACCCAAGTATTACATCCTAATTACCTTTAAATATGCTATTGGCCTTCCCAGGTGGCATAGCAGGAAAGATTCTGTCTTCCAATGTAGGAGACATGAGTTCAATCTTTGGGTTGGGAAGACCCCTGGAGAAGGAAATGGCAACCCACTCCCGTATTCTTGCCTGGAGAATCCCATGGACAGAGGAGCCTGGTGAGCTACACTCAGTGGGACTAAGCAACCGAATGAAGTGCATCATGCTCTTATGGAATATGTACAGGAAAATGGACCAGCATAATCCAGAATCCTTTAGCTGATTTTTCAGCATGGAGTCTTTAGTCATAAACTTTACCTAATCCCAATTCATTCCTTCCCTTAAAAGATCTACCTTCCATCACTGGAGCCCAAACCCCAAACTCTGCAAATATTTTCCTTTAAACCTTCCACTCTATGACATGATTCAGGTACTATCTGTTTGTTATTCTTCCTGTATGCGGTTGAGTCTGGTTAACATCATTTGGTCACCACTTTTCCTGGTGGTCCTTTGGGGAGCTGAGAGTGGAAATAAGAAAGTCATAGTGTCATTAACAATGGTGAGCTATTTATAAACTGTTGGAAATCTAGAGTCTGTTTTTCCAGAAGAAATGCTATCCAAGTAATAGTCTACTGTTGTTTTTTACTATAGATAAACATCTACTGAGTCCTTCTGTCTTCTGTTTGTGTGTGCCTTTACATGTATTGCCTTTTAAAATACTTACAAAACCATCCTCAGCTTATACTACCATAAAGGAATCAGGCTCATTTTGCTTTAGGTGACTGTTCTCCTGTCTCATCATTTTACAGCCTAGTCTTCCTGCAAACACACTTGTTATCCCTACTCCTGCTAGGGATCTTTGCAATTGCCTCCTTTCACCATTACACTGTTCCAGTGAGTTTCTCAGTGCTGATATTCTCAAATTCCTCACATTCAGTCTTACCTACCTTAGAAAAGTCCTCTTGTTTATAAAAATAGTAATAGTCTTGTAATGATTATCAAAGTTAAATTTTAAAAATGTTTAAAAATTAATTGACATTCATATATGTATTTATGTGAGTGCTATGTTGCTTCAGTCATGTCTGACTCTTTGTGACTCTATGGACTATAGCCTGCTAGGCTCCTCTGTACATGGGTTTCTCCAGGCAAGAATACTGGAATGGGTGCCATGCCTTCCTCCAGGGGATCTTCCTCACCCAGGGATTGAGCCTGCGTCTCTTATGTCTCTTGCATTGGCAGATGGGTTCTTTACACATTAGGGCCACCTGGGAAGTATATATATAAGATACCTGACAGTTTAAGCTCATTAATGAGAGAACCAATAGAATGAAAAACAGGAATTTTATATGATCAGTGAAGAAAGGTGCTGAAATAATATGGCTAAATTAGGTGCAAATGGGATTATATTCTACAGAGCAATAAAACTGTGATTTTGAAGTCCTCAAGTCTGACAAAAGAAAAGCAAACCATTGCATCTTATCATTTTTCTACAACTTAAATTCTATATTTCAAAGTTGTAAAGTGCCCGGATCCAAATCAATTTCAATTGCCGCAGTGAAAATTCCATTTTCTGAGGGAGTCAGGTGTGTTAGATAGCACTTTGGCATAACATTAAAAGGTTGCCAAATCATCTTGCTGATTTATTTCCAAGTCAAGAATAGTTCTCTGTAACATCATAAACAAATTATTAAAGAATCTAAACAATTTTGATTACTAAATATTGTTTAAGGGGAGCGAATTTATTAACTAATGTGAACTTTTAGCTGAAAATAAAGGTTTCATTTATTAAATCTCAGTGCTGGATTGTGCTACATCAACTTGGTGAAGCTGGGATTTATGTTTTACTGAAGCTCCTTCTCTGTATGGTGCTAGATAGGAGTTGGAAGGTAGAAGTTAACAGCAGTCATGATTTATTGAAGGACAGTGGGATGAGTTACAGCGATGTTTGTTCGTAGAAGCACCCAACCAATCCTAGCTCATCCCCACTCCTTCCTGCTCTCTGATGAGCTTGCTTTCCCAACCAGGGGCCAGGCTGGGCAACAGCTGTTGCGGGCCCACCAGCAGATGTTTGGCAACGGCTTCCTGGAGGTTAACAGCCTCTTGTAGACATCTCTATGGCATCCTCCTCTGCATCTATTTCATTGTCTGGGCATGCTTAGTTTCTGTATTTGTTTTCAAGCTCTGACTTAGTCATTCTTGCCAGAGTTTTTGGCATGAACTGGTTAATGTCTGTGTCTGACCTCTACTTTCAGATCCAGACCTTCACTTTACCACCTGTTCCCATATTTCTGTAAGATCTAAGGTCTGGATAAATCTCTTACTCTCCAAATGTTCAAAGGAGCTCTGCTTCCCTGACTTAACCTTGACTAATACATTCCTACTATTTTAGAGCTATGATCTCTAATTTCAACCCACTCAAATATTTCCAACCACATTTTGACACAGTCTAGTGACTAAAATGATAATAGTGACCATAATATTAAAACAATAATAATAGTAGTATTAGCTAACACTTACCTAAGGAGGCTAGCATTATTGTAAATAATTTACTACTAAATGCTTAGATATTTCTCAGTCTGTTTAAGCTCTGCTTCCTTTGTTTGTCAACATCAGGTTGAAAGTATTCTTAATTGTATGGTCATATACTTATGAAAGGATCACAGGGAAATCTAGGGGTGTAGTTAGATGAATGATGTAGGTAGCTAAATATAATCATTAGAGTTTCTCTAAGATGTTAAGAACTATTGCTATAAAGGATCACAGGAAAATTTGTTTAGACCCAAAATGCTGTATATTTCAATCACGGCCCTTATTGTGAACTTGTCATATATCAGACACTTTGCAAAGGTGTTTATATATGCTACCTCATATAATTCTTCCAGTGACACCAATAGATAGAGAAATACCATCCTTTTTATATAGGTGATAAAACTGAGACTAAGAAGAGTAACTTGTCCAAAGTCACATATTATGTATGCAATTATAATGGAGACTTGTAATTTTCTTCCTATATTCATTCTCTCCTATTACCAGACCTCTGAGTCTTAGGCAAACAGATATTCACAAAAATAGTGACTATATCCCTACAGTGCTTTGGAACTATGTACTGTCACTTGGCTATATATCTGACAAATGACGTAAAAACAAAAGTGATAGAAAGTGATCCTAGAGGGAGAGACTATATTCTCTTGTTTGCTTTCTTTCCTGATTGCTGTGATGCAGATGTGATGACTAGATCTTCAACAGCCATCTTTGGTCATGAGGTGACCTTGGGAATGGTGGCCAACCTTAGTGGTGAATGATGCCATAAGCATCTTGAGTCATTAATAACTGCAACACCTTAGACACCTTTAGAACTTTTCCTTGAATGAAAAATAAACTTCCATCCTATGTAAGCCACTGTTATTTGGGATTTTCTGTAACATTCAACTGAACCTAATCTCAGTTAATGCAGTAATATAACTTTTTATGCACACACACAAAATAAAACTGAAAAACCTTACCATCAGTACCACCTTCATTCTTAGCATTTTTCCCCCTTGTGGTAGATTAGAAATCAGAAATATTTCTCTGTTATTATAGATTTCTAACCTCAAGTCTGAGAACTTATATTCATCAGGAGTCCTTGAAAATGCCCTCAACATGACCTCTGATCAGAGTATTAAAAGTATATAGCTATTGCTAACTTCTAACTTTGATTTTTTTTTTCTGTAATAGCAGGTTGGTGGGTAAATGTATTACTCAGGATCTTGAAAATTAAATTGAGTTCTACCTTAAGTGATAATCAGTTGAAAAATTGGACTGGATTGCTTTTTACAAATCTTAAGAGCATAGACCCCATGCACTTCAAAATATATGTAGTCAAATTGACTAACTTGGCGTCTTTTGCTCTTCCTTTATACCCATGGGAGAGTCAGACAGGCTTGTTTTTGGCTTGGCAATGAAAGTAAAGAGATTATATCATGAGAGATTATTTTCTTAGAGTCATTAAAATTAAAAAATAATGCTTTAAAAACTTGTAAATGTGTGTTTGTGAATCTGAAGAGAGCAAAGCTAATGCTCTATGTACCCAAGTTCAAAATAGTTTTCCTAGTTCTTACTATTCTTGGGGCCTAATTCCCAAGACCATTGTTTTGGGAATTTTGTTTAGCAACAAAAGTTGCTAAGTTCAATTTCAGTGCCAAAAGTGGTGGGCCTCCAATTAACCAATAACATTTATTTCTGCTGGGCACGCAGACATTAACAAGCCTTGTGAGTTTATACACAATTCATGACAGAAGCATTTAGACCTGGATGAGGGGAAATGAACTATGTTAAGAACTGTCCTGCAATACCTGAATAGAAGGTATTTAGGTGTGAGATTTTAAGGTTTCATGAGACAATCTCTCTATAAATTAATTCTCCCTGGACTTCTAGATACCTATATTTCACCATTAGAGCTTCATCTGGTCATAAGATGAGTATCTTTTGTTTAAATACTCTTGAAGCAATAACATGCTAAGTATATCAACTCTTTTCTAAGTATGTGCATCAAAAGTAGATTGTAAAACAATGAGGGACACTGGGCTACTACAGTGCCTTAGCCCTCCCCAAAGCAGGCAAGTTGGAGTGACATGCTTAGTTCACCAGGAGCATTAGAAAGGCATTTTGTACCTTTGGGCATATGTAAGAAAAACAAAACAAAATAATAAGCTAGCTGTAAAAAGGGAAGGTGATGTAATTAGAGACTTGTTTTTCCTACTGACTACCATGTAATGTTCAGGTTGCAAAGCTGGCATTTTAAATCAAATAAGTTTATTTCTCAGTAATACTCTACTGAAGTAAGGGGGAAAAGTTGTGAAATTCTGTTGAAAATTTAAAAAATAGTTCAATCAAATGAATAACTACTTTTATGATTTCAAAATGGTTCTATCAACATATTTTCCTAAATTTACAATTGAGCAGATTTTGGGGCATCAGAGGCCAAGAAAGGAAGACATGAAGTTGGCTGTGTCCTTCCTTGAGTGGGAAGGAAGAGGGTGAAGACAAATTTAGCTGTGTAAATTATCCTACAAGGAATTTTGTACCAGTATATTTGTCCCATTTACTATACAGAAATGCCTCCTTTCTTGTTGTTGTGGGTAGCCCTGTTATCTTCTAGATGGAACCAAAATTTCCAGCAGCTTGGAATCCACTTTCATTTCATCAGGGACAAATTCAAAGACACATTTCTACTTTGACTTTCCAGGCCCCTTTTAAAAAGTCACCTGCAATAGAGACTAAAAATATAATCCAATGAACATCATTCTACTTCCGATTTAAAATACTAGAATCTATTCACAGCTGAAAAACATAGAGGAAATGTTGAAATAATCTTAATAGAACTTGATCAAAAGTGATCCCACTGGGAAATCTTTTTCTAAATCCTGAATCCCTCCCTTAGGTATAGATTCAGAATGTATGACTGAGTCCCTTTGCTGTTTACCTGAAATTAGCATATCATAATTACTTGGCTATACTTCAATACAAAACAAAGAGTTTACAAGAAAAATATATAAAAGAAAGCATCAATGGAGCCAGAACTCAATGTCTGTTAAGGATCTAAGTTGTTCAAATGAGAAGTGTGTTCAGTTACCAGTAGTTTTCCTCCTGTTTTCACTATTTTTCCTATTATTCTGAGATAAAATAAGAATCTAATGGTTTGTTTTTTGGAGCTATACGCTCTCTTCCTATAGTCCCTTCCCTATGAAAGCAGATAGCTCTGTAATTGGACATTTGACTTAATAGAGCTACTGCTTTTAATGTAGTAATCCTTGCAAATGAAAATTGAGTTAAGAGAGACTGTCTGGAATGAAGACTCCAAAATAATGAATAACAAATACACAATAGATGACAGGACCCAACAGTCCAGCAGTGTGCACTTGTCTTCATTTGGAAAATTCTGTGTATGTTCATCAATAATTGAGGAGTACAACCAGGGATACAACAAAAATAAGCTGCTAGGAATTGTTTCCATGTTCCTGAGTTTGAGATCACAGCCCAGTGTCCAGCCTCTTCATTACTAGAGAACCATATGGTCTATTTCTACAGTAAACACATCTTTAAGAACATGAGAAAGGAGTCCCTATTGGTAAGGATTTAGGCCAAATTATACTGGGAAACACAATACAAATACTTCTGAGTGATTGTGTTATTTTATTTTATTATTGTATTTAATAATTTATTTTTATATTAAAATTACTGCTACTATAGCAGGTGACAGTATGCTGGATTCAACTCAGACTTTTTTGAAAAAAACAAAAAGAATCAACTCAGATTTTTAGCAAACAAAACTATTTTCTGCCTTCAACTTACATGAATTTATTCACTTGAATAGTTTCCCAAATATCTTTTATAGTCACCATCCACAGTGATTTCGGAGCCCAAGAAAATAAAGTCTGTCACTGTTTCCATTGTTTCCCCATCTACTGGCTATGAAGTGATGGTACATTTAGACATGGAAGCCCATGCCTTAGCTATTATGAAGCGTTCTGTTATGAATTAGGGGTCCATGTATGTTTTTGAATTATAGTTTTGACCAGAAGAAGAGTTTCTGGATTACATGGTAGCCCTATTTTTTTTTTTTTTTTTTTGAGGAATGTCCATACTGTTTTCCCTAATGACTGTACCAACTTAAATTCCCACAAACAGTGTAAGAGGATTCCCTTTAGAGATGAAATATTTAGAAAAATAAAAAGGTTTTGTTGAAAAGGATTACAAAGGGTCTAGACCTTAGAAGACTGGTTCAACAAAAATGAAACAGGTACTTGATGATAAAATTTTAAAAGTTTAACCATATTACTGAGTTTAGACTTCATCTATTCATTGTGGAAAACAACTTTCTTTCATGAATATAAGAAACAACAAACATCTTCATATCATCAGGTACTACTTTGCAAAACTGAGGAATAAAGTTTTTTGTGTTAGGGAGTCATCAATTTAAGGGAAATGCTAGAGTTTTCTTTTCGTTGAAAGACTAGAATTCAATAAGAAACCCATCTTCTTCTTGTTGCTGCTGTTAGTATTGTTTCGCTGTTTGAACTTAACTCAGGATATACTGATTGTTCTATTTATCAGAAGAAGTTTCTACTTATCCATGATGTCAGAGGGGTCACAAGTGTTATTTGTCAACTGGAAGTATTCAAAAATTTTACATTATTATTTGAGGAATTAAAGAAGAGAGGAAGGAAGAAAGAAGTCCAGAGTGGTGTGAAGAAAAGAAGACCACCAAGGAAATGAGACAACAATTGGCATAATCATTCAGCATTATCAGAAATATAGACTGGGGAATAAGCACAATAATATAATCCCTTCTGAAATTCCATGATTTGAGAGAGGGTAGATACTTCTTACAAAATTGGGACTAGAAGCTCAAACTTGTTATTTGGATATTAATAAAGAGAAATCCTGGGGCTTCCTTAGTGTCTCAGATGGTAAAGAATCTGCCTGCAATGCAAGAAATGCAGGAGACCCAGCTTCGATCTCGGAGTTGCAAAGATCCCCTGGAAGAAGGCATAGTAACCCACTCCAGTATTCTTGCCTGGAGAATCCCACGGACAGGAGCATGTGGGCTACAGTCCATAGGGTCGCAAAGGGTCGAACACAACTGAAGTGACTTAGCATGCATGCAAAGAGAAATCCCATTGGAGTATTTCAGTATATTTAGATATTCTGTACTCTGATTTCTGAAGTGACAAGCTCTTAGGATAAATGAACATAGGTATAATATTTTTAAAAAGATAGTCCTCATAACTTTGTTCTTTTTTAGTTAAAACATGTGTTTTAGTGCCAGACTTTTGAAGATATTTTCTTTAGCTAAAGAGAACTTTGTACACCATAACAAGCTAAGAAGGATATGGCATTTCTGGAAGGTGAAGAAAGGGTTTTTATTGTGTTTCATGTTATCTTACATTTAAAAAAATCAACATTATAAATTAAAAGTTGTCTTATCCAAAAATCCAAATTATTTTTTAGATGAATTGTCCTCATGTACATTTTTCATGTTACCACTCAAGGATGGTATCTTCCATCTCTTTAAATAGAACTGACCATTTCTTCTTTTGTACCTGTCACTGGCATGGCATGAGTCCATAGCGAAGGAGGGGACTGTGACACAGTGTATCAGCTGACACAATCTCTTGCTGCTTACCCAAAAAACTCTCAGTGACTTAACATAATCTACTGGACATCCATATGGAGTCCATTACAGTCCAGTGGAATGTTTCCTGAGGAATATTCTACTCAGTGATTCTAAGACCCAACTCCTTCCATCTTACAGTTAGGCAATCGCCAAGGCCTTTGCCTGATTCTCAGAATCTGGCTAGTAGATGGAGGAAAAGAAAGAAGTCATCATGCAGAGAGGGATTTTATAGCCCAAGCCTTGAAATAGGACCCAACTTCCCAATGATATTTCATTGGCTGTAACTCAGTCACATGACAAGACCGAGGAAAATGAAATTGCACGGGAAGATGGAATTTTTAGTTTGTTTATCTGGAAGGAAAAATAAGCATCTATCTAATCTCTGCCAAAAAGTACATATCTTTAACTGTAACACACTTTGCTTTTTCTGAAGTGTATATATTTAACATTTTGTATAAAATAATTTCAATTTCTAGGACCAAAGACACATCTGTAATCATATCCAAGAACTAAAAATGTTCCAATAGTAATTATACTGTGTTATTGCTGCTGTTCTGAATATTCTCACCCTTACTTCCTTTAATATACTCATATTTAATAAAAGGAAATCTGGCTCTTCTTAATGTTCAAATTATCAAAATTGTAGGCATCCATGTCAGCCCTATGTATGTTTCCTTTGAAACAGGTTCAGGTAAAGTTTGCTTTGTCAGGAAGCTGTAATGATTTCATGCATTAAATAAGCTGATTTAAGAGTATGAGCTCTAATGAAAGCAGCAGTCCTGCTTATCATCACCTTTGGACCGGTTTTGCCACAGTCTTGCTGGAAGTGTTTTTGAAAGTTCGAGATTCCTTTTCTCCAGTTGTCATAGAGATGACCCTCCAGTGCTGTGCTGTGTACTGTGCTAAGTCACTTCAGTCATGTCCAACTCTCTACAACCCTAAGGACTGTAGTCCAACAGGCTCTTCTGTCCTTGGGATAACCCCAGACAAGAGTACTGGGGTGGGTTGCTGTGTGCTCTTCCCAGGGATCTTCCCAACTCAGGGATCAAATATGTGTCTCCTGTGTCTCCTGCACTGGCAGGCAGATTCTTTACCACTGGGAAGACCACTCATTCTCATAGCCAGTTTTTTCTGAAACAGATTACTGCCAGAGGGTGTCATCATTATATCTAGCTATGTTAGTGAAGAAAGTTAGTGAATTGTTTAGCTTTGTAATGAGACTTAATGTTTCTCTGAATTTTGTACTTTTACAAAATTTTGCCTCCCTGCATGAGTTCTAGAGAATTTTGCAGTAATCAGTTGAGTTCATATATCATATAACTCACTGTCTACAGTAAAAGGCAACATAATAATCAGTTTATAAATCTGATTCTTTTGCCCAGTGTCATATAACATTGAAGGCTTCTGTTGGACAACTGTCTTTGAATATTTGAAGTTAATGTATTGTCAAAAAAGGAGAAACAAAGCAAAATTATTAGAGTAGGCCTTTTCCTATAAAGTGTCACATAGTAAATATTTTCAGCTTTGTGAAGAATAGTCTTTGCTGCAACCTACTCAACTCTGACATTATAGTGTAAAAGCAATCATAGGCAAAACACGAAAGAGTGGATAAGGCTGCATCCCACTGTAACTCTATTTACAAAGAGGGACAACGGGCCAGATGTGTCCAGCAAGGTAGAGTTTGCCAGAGTTTGATGGAAAGATTACTGGCAGTCAATACCAAGCTTTGAAATTAGTGAGTTTCACAGGTTATTTTATTCCCTTGTTAAAATTAGCACCTTTCTGACTATTCTAAAATGGGCCAGATGTGTCCTGCAAGGTAGAGTTTGCCAGAGTTTGATGGAAAGATTACTGGCAGTCAATACTAAGCTTTAAAATTAATGAGTTTCACAGGTTATTTTATTCCCTTGTTAAAATTAGCACCTATCTAACTATTCTAAAACTAACTCCTTCATATTTCAACTAATGTCTCCTATACATGAGCTTCCCAGTGGTAAAGAACCTGTCTGCCAGTGCAGAAGGTGTAAGAGACGTGGGTTTGATCCCTGGGTTGGGAAGATATCCTGGAGGAGGAAATGGCAAGCCACTGAAGTATTCTTGCCTGGAGAATCCTATGGATAGAGGAGCCTGGAGGGCTAAAGTCCATAACATCACAAAGAGTTGGACATGTCTGAAGCGACTTAGCACACAGCCCTCCTCTAGATACTTATACTGATCAAACATTTTCTGAAAGGTCTATAACTTCTTCCTCGCTATACTTAATCTTACTTTAATTAGCTTTCTGCCCAGAATATCTTGCTTTCACCTACCAAACATTGTGCTGAGTGGAATAAAAGATGATGATGCTTTTTTTCTTAGAGTTCAGATGCAAAAGAAAATGGCACATACGGAAGCAAAAGACCCAGACATAGGAGAGGGCCTGACTTGCCACTGCTACCTAACAAGAATGAACAATTTTTAAAGAAGTACTGCAGAAACAACGGGTCCATTAAAGAAAATCAGTTGCCCTAAATCTATTAAAGGTGCAGTCATATAAGAAATAATGTAATAGATTGTGTCAGGAATTGTGTTTAATAGTGTTCAGGAATTGAGAGATGAAAAGTAGAAACTGTGTAAAAATCCTCAGCAATCCAGTGCTTGTTGAACAGACTGGTCAAATGAAAAACATACTCAGTTGAACTTGAAAGGATTTTATGGTACACTTAATATGAAGTAGATGATAAAAAGATATATGTTATTATTTTAGAATAATGTTTTTGGGAGGAATTTTCTAATAAAAAAGCATATATGAAAGCTTTTGGAGCAGTGAAAACACTGAGTTTGAGTAAAACAGTAAAAATATATTTCAAACAGTGCAAAGCAAGACTGCTTCTGTCCTGCACCCTTCCTCGTTTCCAGTGTGGCAAAGTGCCACTGGCGGCTGCCCAGAAAGTATTTGTTTAAAGGATATTGACTTTGTTTTCAAACAAAAATTTCTAACAGGGCTTTGTTTAAAATATTCCTATTACTGAAGCACCATCCTAACCTTAAGAAAAACAGTCATTTAGAGTTGTGTGTGTGTGTTTTAGTGTGGAGTGGCCAATGAAAAGTGAATTATAATTTTTACCAGGTCTCTTAAAATCTCTTCTGATTTGATTGATGAAGTGTTTAGTCATATTTTGAGTAAATATTCTGACTCCACCTTATTTTTAAGCATCCTTTTTGGCTCAGCCCCGGGTGCATTAACCTTTTATAATTCTAAGTATTTCTTTCCTAAACTTCCAGCTTCATATGAGGCTAGTGAAAACAGATCAGAAAACATACCACACTTAAAAATAATATTCTGTATTTCTATTCTAGAAAGATAAAGCACAAATAGAGAATAAAAAGTGCAAAATAAATGTCAGTCCTTAACAGAGCAGCAGAGGGTGTGTTTTCTCTAATTTCTGTGCCAACCATCATTAGGCTGGGAATGACTACAACAGCCTGACAGAAAGCAGAGAAATTTCTCTGGCTAACGATATAGCAGGCATTTGGGGACCTGTTGGGCGGTTAACTTACTGGCCAGCCTTTGTTTTTGGCCTGTTACTCCATCCCCGGGTTTTTCTAGGCCTCCTCAGATGTAGTTCTCTCTGTCCTGTGTTCCTATAACAACCCATCCTTCATATTTCATACCTGTTAAATTGTAAATTCCATGAAGGTCAATATTTTGCCTGTGATGTTCATTTCTATTGGCCCAACACCTCAGTCAGTGCCTGGCCCTTTGTCAGCATTCAGTAAATAGTTATTGAACGAAGGAATGAAAACACGAACTGCTTGAGAGATTCACATGATTGGAATTGACCATCTTGATATGGAAGCTGCCCATATAATTTAAGTAGAGGAATCAGGAAAGTTTGTGCTTTTAAATGTCCCTCCTACATCCTCCCCAGAATGCTTAAAATACCACTGTTAAGGCTTGCTATCTACAAGGCATCATCTGATCAAATGCAATGTAAAAACAAAGGACCTTGCTTTCAGTCTCAAATAGTTTCTTATGAAAGAAACTTATGAAAGAGTCCAACCAGGACAACCTGTTTAAGAAATGAGACAAGAGAAGGGCCATAAGGAGGAGCAAAATATGAGCACAAGGAGAACAAAGGAAGGAGAGGTGAAAGGCATTCTGAATGGGGGCTGGTGGCCAGCTGTCCTGGTCAGGGTGCTCCCAGTGGTCCTATTACTCAGGACCTGTGATGCTGGCCTTCATTTGACCTAATGAGAGGCTTCAAATAAAGAGAGCAGTGACCCTCAGGACAAAAAGGTGCCCCTTTGCTTTTCTCTGTCTGTTTCTATTAATGTATATTCCATCATTCAGGGAACCATATTTTTGCACATCTGATTTTTTCCTGATGCTACCCAGAACCATTGCTTTGTGTACTAAAAATGATATGTAAAAAAACAGTTTTAAAAGCAATTGCTTCTCAAAAATTAGCATGTAGTGCATTTAGCTGGAAAGTACTGCACTTTAGTACTCTTATATGTTTTTATAAAGTACTAACCCTTACAAATAGCTGTGAAAAGAGAAGTGAAAAGCAAAGGAGAAAAGTGAAAGATATAAGCATCTGAAAACAGAGTTCCAAAGAATAGCAAGAAGAGATAAGAAAGCCTTCTTCAGTGATCAATGTAAAGAAATAGAGGAAAACAACAGAATGACTAGAGATCTCTTCAAGAAAATTAGAGATACCAAGGGAACATTTCATGCAAAGATGGGCTCGATAAAGGACAGAAATGGTCTGGGCCTAACAGAAGCAGAAGATATTAAGAAGGGTGGCAAGAATACACAGAAGAACTATACAAGAAAGATCTTCACAACCAAGATAATCACAATGGTGTTATCACTCATGTACAGCCAGCCATCCTGGAATGTGAAGTCAAATGGGCCTTAGAAAGCATCACTATGAATAAAGCTAGTGGAGGTGATGGAATTCCAGTTCAGCTATTTCAAATCCTGAAAGATGATGCTGTGAAAGTGCTGCACTAAATATGCCAGCAAATTTGGGAAACTCAGCCGTGGCCACAGGACTGGAAAAGGGCAGTGTTCATTCCAATTTCAAAGAAAGGCAATGCCAAAGAATGCTCAAACTACCACACAATTGTACTCATCTCACACACGTATAAAGTAATGCTCAAAATTTTCCAAGCCAGGCTTCAGCAACACATGGACCATGAGCTTCCAGATGTTCAAGCTGGTTTTAGAAAAGACAGAGGATCCAAAGATCAAATTGTCAACATCTGCTGGATCATGGAAAAAGCAAGAGAGTTCCAGAAAAAAACATCTATTTCTGTTTTATTGCCTATGCCAAAGCCTTTGACTGTGTGGAGCACAATAAACTAAAAATTCTGAAAGAGATGGGAATACAAGACCACCTGATCTGTCTCTTGAAAAATCTGTATGCAGATCAGGAAACAACAGTTAGAACTGGACATGGAACAACAGACTAGTTCCAAATAGGAAAAGGAGTATTTCAGGCTGTATATTGTCACCTTGCTTATTTAACTTGTATGCAGGGTACATTATGAGAAATGCTGGGCTGGAAGAAGCACAAGCTGGAATCAAGATGGCCGGGAGAAATATCAACAACCTCAGATATGCAGATGACACCACCCTTATGGCAGAAAGTGAAGAAGACTTAAAGAGCTTCTTGATGAAAATGAAAGAGGAGAGTGAAAAAGTTGGCTTAAAGCTCAACATTCAGAAAACAAAGATCATGACATCTGGTCCCATCACTTCATGGCAAATAGATGGAGAAACAGTGGAAATAGGGACAGACTGTATTTTTCTTGGGCTCCAAAATCACTGCAGATGGTGATTGCAGCCATGAAATTAAAAGACACTTACTCCTTGGAAGAAAAGTTATGACCAACCTAGACAGCATATTCAAAAGCAGAGACATTTTTTGCCAATAAAGGTCCATCTAGTCAAGGCTATGGTTTTTCCAGTGGTCACATATGGATGTGAGAGTTGGACTGTGAAGAAGGCTGAGCGTCGAAGAATTGATGCTTTTGAACTGTAGTGTTGGAGAAGACGCTTGAGAGGCCCTTGGACTGCAAGGAGATCCAACCAGTCCATTCTGAAGGAGATCAGTCCTGAGATTTCTTTGGAGGGAATGATGCTGAAGCTGAAACTCCAATACTTTGGCCACCTCATGTGAAGAGTTGACTCATTGGAAAAGACTCTGATGCTGGGAGGGATTGGGAGCAGGAGAAGAAGGGGACGACAGAGGATGAGATGGCTGGATGGCATCACTGACTCGATGGACATGAGTCTGAGTGAACTCTGGGAGTTGGTGATGGACAGGGAGGCCTGGCGTGCTGCGATTCATGGGGTTGCAAAGAGTTTGACATGACTGAGCGACTGAACTGAAGAACTCAAAGTAAATATAGCATTCTTTAAAAAACCATACTATTCCCTTTCAAATATCAGTTTTGTACATAATGTAATATGAAAATGGAACATTCTTGTCACTGAAATCTCTTGATTTTGATTTGATACTAAGTATAAATCAAATGGCATTTTAAATGGGCTCTCTTAGTCACATGTCATTAAAGAGTACTTACATTTCTTAAAAGTGATTTGCCAGTAGGTGTGTCATATAACAGAGAAGTGTGCCTTAAGTGGATTTGATTCATATTTTATTATTTATACCACAATATCTTTCTAAATCCAAGAGTCCATGAAGTCCAAAATGCATTATATAGATTTTTCAAATGTGAAATGGCATGAGAGTCTTATCATTAACTATCATGAATCTATCATAGAAGTCAAACACTGTTAAAACTTAAAATCTACATGTCTAAAGAGATGAACATGTGTAAGCTAGGAAAAATCCGTCCTAACCCAGTGAAGTGGTTTTCAAAGCTGCCTAAAATGTTTATTTTCTTTTCTCAAAAACTGCTACTGCTTAATAAGAAATATGTATGTCTGACTCACATTGCTTTTCAGTAAGGGATGATTTACTTTAGGGGAATTTATCATTATAGGTAGAAACAAGAGATGTGCAACTCTTTTATATGTCTGTACGGAATCTCATCTAGGTGTAGTAGAGGGAAGATACTTAGTGACTTACTACATCAAATAAGTGTAATCTTGTGTAGTTTGAAGACGCTAAACATAAGTAGAGGAGAATAGAAGAAAAAACAAGAGACTGTGAATCAGAAGTCTGCCTAATTGGATTCTGAGCTTTAGTTTTTCTCACCTGTTAAATCAAAGAGATCATAAGAGGTTCTACAGCTTCTCATCCAAGTCCATTGATCCAAGTCCATTCCAAGTCAGTCTCACATTGTCAACTCTATTTGGGTCAAGAAGACTACAGAGAAGGGACAAGAGTAAAGAAACAGCTATTTTTATTAGATTAAGGCCACGGTTTTAGATCTTCCTAGCAATTTCCCTTCATGACTAGCAGAGATTCCTAAAGAAAGTCCATTGCACCCTGTAACAAATTTCAGTTTCATGTAGAGTTTCAGCTACATAATACATGTTAAAACTCTGTTTATATTCCAAAGATACTATGGACTTTATCTAGTTCATCTATTTACAATTAGCATTCAAATCATAAGTGGTAGCTTGGCTTGTAAGTTGCTACAGCAGCAACACTTCTAGAACTGGCCATTTTGTAATGATTCTAGGGGCAGATTATGTTGTGCAGATAATGTTTATTTTCTTGATTTACTAAGTCTTTACTTTTCAAGTAATGGCAAAGTTAGATGAGTAAAACATGAACTAAATCTTAAAAATTAGATCATATAAGGAAACTTGAGAGGTTGAATGTAAAACCCATTCAATTGTTATGTACAGACACCGAGACAATTTATAGCACTAGTAAAAACAATCTACATCTTCCTTCAATTTGTGTTAGAACTGTTGCTCAGTGAACTGATACAAATATACACGAACACTGATGATGTATGTCTAAGTTCATCCCTTGAGAAATTAGACTTCAATATAAAAGAAGACTTCCCTGATGGCATAGTAGATAAGAATCCATCTGCCACTGCAGGAGACAAAGGTTTGATCCCTGGTCCAGGAAGATCCCGCTTCCCTGGTGGCTCAGAGGTTAAAGCGTCTGCCTGCAATGCAGCAGACCTGTGTTCGATCCCTGGGTCAGGAAGATCCCTTGGAGATGGCAATGGTACCCGACTCCAGCACTCTTGCCTGGAGAATCCCATGGACGGAGGAGCCTGATGGGCTACAGTCTATGGGATTGCGAAGAGTCGGACATGACTGAGCAACTTCACTTTGACTCTCCAGGAAGATCCCACGTGCCATGGAGCCACTAAACCCATGTGCCTCAATTACTGTGCCAGAGTGCTGCAGCTACTGAAGCCCATCCCCCAAGAACTTGTGCTCCACAACGAGAGAAGTCACTGCTATGAGAAGCCTGTGAACTTCAATGAAGTGTAGCCCCCATTCACCTCAACTAGAGAAAGCCCATGCTAAGCTACAAAGACCCAGAACAGTCACAAAATTTAAAAAATAAAATAAAATTGGTAAAAGAATACAAACCAGAAAAGAACATTAAAAATAATGACTAGCTGATAATAAGGGACAAAATTAAAGAAATTGTCTTGGATCTGTATTCAAATTTTCCAGAACATTCTTTTGTTGTTTTATTAACTTCATCAATTTTATTCTTTACTGCATGAAATAAGTAAGGAGCATGTGTTCCTATTCATGGGTATATTGTCACTGAAGTTCAAAAGTATGAAAAGGCCAGGCCAGGCCAGGGTTGAACTTAATTGTCTTAGCATGCCCTTTAACTTCAGAATTTGTTATGGTTATAGTGAATTTACTCCCATATTAATATTGCTGAGATGTGAAAAGTCATAGTGCTGAATTCAATTCAGATGCTTCAAGAAACAATATCATCAACTTTGTAGTGAGGTCAAATTAGAATATTAGTCAAATAAGTAATACAAATCATTATTTTCTTATAATTCAACAATAAAATTAAATTTTCTTAAATTCTTTGATGTGATGGTCAGGAAGCTAAAGTTCCACAGAAAACAGTAATTAGATATCTTCTCTTTTTTTTTAATCACTGATCTAATGTACAGAGTGTCCAATGAATAAATTTAAGAGGGCACCCAATAGTCTCTACTCTCTTGAATTTATTCATCAAACACCCTGTACCCGGCAAGTGCCTCACTCTGTAGTCAGGGAACCTGGCCACAACTGTAGCTTAGCACTCACTAACATTATCACCATAGACAATGTATTTAACTCAGAAAGCCATGGTTTCCTCATTTATAAAATAAAGTTTATACTAATCATATCTTGCAGAGTTACTGTGAAGCAAGAAACAATGCATATTAAACACTGATTGTAAATTATCTTCCTCATTTGAATTTTATAGACATGTATTTCCCCCTAACCTATGGCCATCAAAAGCCAGACCAGCTGCAAAGTCTAAAACCAGAATTAATCACCGCTCCCCCAATTCCAGCTTTCCCATTCCTGAGCTAGGGCAGAGGAATTACAAGGAATGAGAATAAAGAGGGAAACAAGCTGACTAAACGAGGAGTCCCATTTGTAATACTCTAAAGAGGGATACTGGTGGCTCAGTGGTAAAGAATCTGTATGCAGGAGATTCTTGCAGGAGACACAGGTTTGGTCCCCGGGTTTGCAAGATCCCCTGGAGAAGGAAATGATAATCTACTCCAGTACTCTTGCCTGAGAAATACTATGGACAGGGGACCTTGGTGGACTCCAGTCCATGGAGTCAGACATGACTTAGCAACAAAACAACAACAATAAAGGAGGGATAAATATTGACTCCAGAGGAGGTAAGAGGGCAGAACACACTCAGAAAGAAAGGGGATGAGTCATAGCAGAGAGCCTAGGGAGCCCAAGTTGAATAAAAGCCATTTGTGAACATGCAGTCATTTCATGTATGCAGCAGGCTACTTAGAGAGGACTTTTGCATAAATGACCAGAGCATAAACTTAATCTTCTGATGACATTCACTCATACTTCCTCAAAGTATTCAGTATGCAACAAATAATTTATAAAAGTAAGGATGCTGTTATATAAACTTGTTTCACTATTCGACGTGCCAAGGTACTTCTCTATGTACCTTATCTATCTAGGTCTTTCTATAAAGAGAAGCTTAAATATTATCTGCTCAAGTCTCCTAAAATTGAATAAAAGAAAATATAAACAAGAATCATTTAACTATTGATATTATTTTCTTAACTCCTGAAGCTAGTTAAAGATAAGAAAACAAACTCTGTTTCCCTGATTACCAGGTGCAAAAGACTATATACAACAGCAGCCATGCCCTACATTCAGTCAATCATAGTAGGATGTTTGGTCCACCATCTCTAAAACTGTTGATCCATGGTCATAAGTACATCAGGCAGGTCAGCTTTCTATTTCATTCTCTTTCCATTTCCAAAACCTGATTATTCAAAATGTCCCTGCATATCCCGTTTCCTACATTCTCCATAACAAAATAATTTGCTTAACTTCTAACAACTAGACTCCAGCCAAAATGAGTCGTCAGGTGAGACTGAGAAGCAGATCAGGAAAAGTCCTGAGGCGATGGTTTTCAAAGAAGGGCAGAGGATCAGATGGAAGAAGAGTGCTGCACACTGGGATGTTTCTAAAATGGTGCTTAAAGGGAAGTTCTCAAACTGAGAACATTCGAGTTTAATTCTCCCCCTCCCCTTTTATTGTCATTTATTTTGCTGATACCAATTACAGAGGATTGGGTTTTGGATTAGTCATAATCCCAGATCATGACAAAATCATCATGCTGTATTTAAGGCAAGGTCTGCTTTTAATAAGTTCTTGAATTGATATTTTTTAATAACATAGCAAGCCCGGTGGACCCACCACCCCAAACAAAAGCAAGGCCCTTGACAACAGTTTACATGAAGCCATGGCCCCACCTCGTCTCCTTGCCTGCCCCACCCAGAAGAACCAGGCTTAGTCAAATCTAGACCAGAGTTGAGGCATGATTGTCATAGGTAATAACGGTTCTGAAGTCTTGTTATATTGAATTAACAATTATTTTCCTAACTGTCATCAGTGGCCAATCCCACTATTTTCATGCAATTAATTTAATCCAGTTTCAGATTTCAAGTTGGCAAAGCAGTTGGGCACTTTGGCGAAGCAGTTGGACTTGAATTCTGGAGTCAGACTAACTTCGGTTTAAATTCAAGAGCCACCACTTATTACCACCATTTATTTTTACCTTGGGCAAGTTGGCAAATCTCCCTAAGCTTCAGTTTCCTCATTACAAATAACAACAACAGCTAGTATTGTGAGAACGTAATGACATAATCATGAAAACTAACATACTGCCTGGCACAGAGAAAATGCTCAATTTATGCAGCTTTTAGTATTCCTATCTTTTATTTTCTGGGAAGTATTTTATAAAATTATGTTTAAAAATTTATAGTTACAATTTCATAAAACAAATTTCATGTTATTGTGGACTTTTAATTCCAAGGAGATGATTACTATAACTGTATGACATGTTTTTTGTAGTTTCTCTGAAACTATATGATTTTCAGAACATCTTTACCTCATCTGATACATAAAAGCTTTCTATGTATGTTTGAATAGGTCAGATTATTTCAAATGTATGCAATTGAGATTCAGTACAATTAAGTAGCTGGTAAAAATGCATGACATCCATATGCCTATAACAATCTGACATTCAGTAAATTTTAGTTGTCTTCAAACTCTCTATTCTACTCTGAGAATGTGGACAATGTTTTAGTGAGTCTCTTTCTTTACGCTACAGGTCATAATATTTTGTTTACTGGGACAAATTAGACACTTTTTTCCCAACTAAAGAAATTTATTACTTAGCTTCCTATCATGAACAACTCCTTTCAAAAATCAAACACACCAAAAACTTTCCAGTTCAGTTCAGTTCAGTTGCTCAGTTGTGTCCAACTCTTTGCGACCCCATGAATCGCAGCATGCCAGGCCTCCCTGTCTATCACCATCTCCCGGAGTTCACTCAGACTTACATCCATCGAATCAGTGATGCCATCCAGCCGTCTCACCCTCTGTCATCCCCTTCTCCTCCTGCCTCCAATCCCTCCCAGCATTGGAGTCTTTTCCAATGAGTCAACTCTTTGCATGAGATGGTCAAAGTACTGGATTTCAGCTTGAGCATCAGTCCTTCCAAAGAAATCCCAAGGCTGATCTCCTTCAGAATGGACTGGATCTCCTTGCAATCCAAGGGATTCTCAAGAGTCTTCAACACCAAAAACTTTTACTTAATTTATTTTTATTAGTAGTCTCATTTATTATATTCTGTATTAGAGAAAATATTTTCATTTCCTTGAAATTTTTACATTTTCTCGGCTACTCTTCCTGCATTAATCAACAAGTCTTCAAAAGCATTTGAATGGCATTCAAATTTAGAAACAACCTTATAAACTTCTCAGAGCTAGAAATGACTGGTCTAAACCAACCTGTACTTCCTGACACATTTTAACTCTAGGTTAATAAAGCCTCTTGTCTACTCAGAGTTATAAATTTTATTATTTATTTCTATTATTTTATTTTTAAACTGAATTAACATAAGAATTGAGAATTGTGGGGAAAATAAAATTGAAGAAATTATAGGAGAAGAAACAGCTATGAGAAAAGCTAAGAAATCTTGGGTGGTGATTAAGAATAGATGCTTCAGGGGACTTATATTTATTTAAATGTATTATTTATGTTTATATTTATATACTTGAAGGAAAACTGCAGTGGATTAAACAGCAAAATGAAGTTAGAAAAAAACCTCACCATATGGAAAATAAAATGAATTTTTCAGAAGTACATAAATAAATAAACAGTACTTAATAGTCCTTGTGTGAAGAATAAAGAAATAAAGCAAATCAGAAAATACTTATAGGTGAATGACAATGAAAAAACAACTTCAAGACTGTAGCACTTTTACATGACAAATGGCTATCATCATATCAGAAAACAGGAATGACTGAAAACATAGACATCAAAGATAAACTACCATATGACTAAACAATCCCACTATTGGGAAAAATACCCTAAGAAAACCCAAAGTGAAAAAGATATATGTACCCCAATGCTCAGAGCAGCACTATTTACAATAGCTAGGACATGGAAGCAACTTAGATGTCCATCAACAGATAAAAAAGTAGTGGTACATATACACAATAGAATATTATTCATCCATAAAAAGGAACACATCTGAGCCAGTGCTAATGAGGTGGATGAACCAAGAGCTTATTATACGGAGTGAAGTAAGTCAGAAAGAAAGACAAGTATCACGTATTTACACATACATATGGATCTAGGGTTTCCCTGGTAGTTCAGTTGGTAAAGAATTCTCCTGTAAGGCAGGAGAAGACCCTGGTTCAATTCTTGGATCAGGAAGATCTTTCTGGAGAAGGGGTAAGCTACCCACTCCAGTATTCTTCAGCTTTCCTTGTGGCTAAGCTGGTAAACAATCCACCTGCAATGTGAGAGACCTGGGTTCAATGTCTGGGTTGAGAAGATCCCTTGGAGAAGGGAGAGGCTACCCACTCCAGTATTCTGGCTGGAGAATTCCAAGGACTGTATAGTCCATGGGATCACAAAGAGTTGGACATGACTGACCAATATTCTTTCACTTTTCATGGAATCTAGAAAGATTGTACTGATGAACCTATCTGCAGAGCAGCAACAGAGACACGGATGTAGAAAACTTGTGGACACAGGGGTGGGGGAGGAGATGGTATGCATTGAGAGAGTAGCTTTAAAACATATACATTACCATATAAAAATTAGGAAACAGGTGGAAATTTGCTGAATGATACAGCAAGCTCAAATCCAGTGCTCTGTGATGACCTAGAAGGGTAGGATGGGATGGCTAGTAGACAGAAAGTTCTAGAAGGAGGAAACAGTCCCTGCTCCCTGCTCCCTGCACTCCCATCAAAAGATCAATTTCTAAAAGTCCCCTGATTTATGAATGACTTTGAAATGCACCAGAAATCCAAGAAGTGTTCAAATCAGAACAGATGTAGGGGTTTTCCCTTTTTTAAATGAGTGTAAATTTCTAAAGTAAAACCAAAACTGTTTTCTGAAGGGAAGTTGAAGTTAGAATTCTGTCCTAAAGCAAGAAAATCTATATAATGGCATTTTTAATTTTTTAACTTTTAATTTTGTATTGGAAGATAGCCAATTGACAATGTTATGTAGTTTCGGTTCAGTTCAGTTCAGCTCAGCTGTCTCTCAGTCCTGTCTGATTCTTTGCGACCCCATGAATTGCAGCATTGCAGGCCTCCCTGTTCATCACAACTCCTGGAGTTCACTCAGACTCGCGTCTATCGAGTCAGTGATGCCATCCAGCCATCTCATCCTCTGTCGTCCCCTTCTCCTCCTGCCCCCAATCCCTCCCAGCATCAGGGTCTTTTCCAATGAGTCAGTTCTTCCCATGTGGTGGCCAAAGTATTGGAGTTTCAGCCTCAGCATCAGTCCTTCCAGTGAACACCCAGGACTGATCTCCTTTAGGATGGACTGGTTGGATCTCCTTGCAGTCCAAGGGACTCGCAAGAGTCTTCCCCAGCACCACAGTTCAAAAGCATCAATTCTTTGGCACTCAGCCTTCTTCACAGTCCAATTCTCACATCCATACATGACCACTGGAAAAACCATAGCCTTGACTAGAAAGACCTTTGTTGGCAAAGTAATGTCTCTGCTTTGTAATATGCTGTCTAGGTTAGTCATAACTTTCCTTTTAAGGAGTAAGCATCTTTTAATTTCGTGGCTGCAGTCACTATCTACACTGATTTTGGAGTCCAAAAAATTAAAATCTGACACTGTTTCCCCATCTATTTCCCATGAAGTGATGGGACTGGATGCCATGATCTTCGTTTTCTGAATGTTGAGCTTTAAGCCAGCTTTTTCACTCTCCTCTTTCATTTTCATCAAGAGGCTTTTTAGCCCTTCTTCACTTTCTGCCATAACAATGGTGTCATCTGCATATCTGAGGTTATTGATATTTCTCCTGGCAGTCTTGATTCTAGCTTGTGCTTCATCCAGCCTGGCGTTTCTCATTATGTACTCTGCATATAAGTTAAATAAGCAGGGTGACAATATACAGCCTTGACATATTCCTTTTCTTATTTGGAACCAGTCTGTTGTTCCAGGCAGACAGCAAAAGGACTCAACCATACATATACATGTATCCATTCTCCCTCAAATTCCCCTCCCACCCGAGCTGCCACATAACTGAGCAGAGTTCCCTGTGCTAATATAACAGGTCCTTGTTGGTTATCCATTTTAAACCCCGCAGTGTGTACATGTCAGTCTCAAGCTCCTTAACTTCACTTTCCCTCACCCTTTCTCTCTAGTAACCATAAGATCATTCTCTAAGTCTGTGAGTCTGTTCCTGTTTTGTAAACAGGTTCTTTTATATCATTTCTTTTTAGATTCTGCATATAAGAGATATCATACTTTCTGACTCATTCAGTGTGACAATCTGTTACGTCTATCCATGTTGCTGCAAATGGCATTATTTCATTCCTTTTAATGGCTGAGTAATATTCCATTGTATATATGTACCACATTTTTTTATCCATTTATATATCAATGGGTATTTAGGTTGCTTCAGTGTCTTCACTATTTTAAATTCTGCTGCAAGGAACACTGGGATACATGTATCTTTTCAAATAATCGTTTTTCTCTTGACCTATGCCCAGGAGTGGGATTGCAGGATTATATATTAGCTTTTAATGTTTTAGCATTTTTAGTGTTTTAAGGAACCTCCATATTGTTCTCTATAGTGGCTGTACAAATTTACATTTCCATCTACAGTGTAGGAGGGTTCCCTTCTCTCCACTCCTTTTCCAACATTTATTGTTTGTGGATTTTTTGAAAATAGCCTGAAATAACAACATCCTTGAAACATTAGAAATTGATTTCTTTTTCACTTAAAAGAAGTCTCAAACTTAAGAAAATTATTAGGGACCCAGGTTCCTCTCATTTTGCAGCTCTGTTATTTTTGGCATGTGGCTTTCTCCTCATCGTCCAATGTAGCTTCTGGAACTACAACCATCATGTCTGTATTTTAGCTAATAAGAAGAAGGAAATTAGAGGAACACATTGTCTCCCTTCTAGAACATTTTCTTAGTCATACACAACACTTCTGTTTACATCCCATTAGCCAAATCTTAGTCACAAAGCCATAACAAGCTGCAAAAGGCCAGAAGATAAATATTTAGCCCAAGCAGTCATGATTGCAGCTACAAATGAGAAGTTCTGGTGAAAAAGAAGGGGAAAAGTAGATATTTAATTCAAACTAAGACCTTCTGCCATAGGAGAGTGAAAACCATCTTCCAGGACTCTCTGTCTACAATATTGAGTCGTCTTCTGCTGCTGCTGCTGCTAAGTCGCTTCAGTCGTGTCTGACTCTATGCAACCCCAGAAATGGCAGTCCACCAAGCTCCCCTGTCCCTGGGATTCTCCAGGCAAGAACACTGGAGTGGGTTGCCATTTCCTTCTCCAATGCATGGAAGTGAAAAGGGAAAGTGAAGTCGCTCAGTCGTGTCCGACTCCTAGCGACCCCATGGACTGCAGCCTACTAGGCTCCTTTGTCTATGGGATTTGCCAGGGAAGAGTGCTGGAGTGGGGTGCATTGCCTTCTCCATTGAGTCTTCTACTTGCCCCAGTTAGGAATCTCAAAAAGAAGGCTGAACTTGGTACCTGCAGCATACTCTTTGCTATAATTTATTTTGCACTGTTGCCCTCAGTGGGCTTTCCTGCTGACTCAATGGTGAAGAATCCTCCTGCCAATGCAGAGGACGCTGGTTCAGTTCTTGCCAATGCAGAGGACGCTGGTTCAGTTCCTGGGTTGGGAAGGTCCCCTGTGGGTAACCATTTGGAGAAAGAATGGTTACCCACTCCAGTACTCTTTCCTGGAAAATCCCAAGGACAGTGGAACCTGGCAGGCTAAGTCCATGAAGTCACAAAGAGTTGGACGTAACTTATCAACTAAACAGCAGTAGCTTGTTCTCAAGTGCTGACTGTTATGAAATTAGGCTTGACTTTATGGAAGTAAATAGGAAAACATGAGGACATTAATCATTGAAAATCTTTTCCAAAAGCTTAATTTATCTGATGCCATTTTATTATCACTGCACCTGAAACTAGAAACTGGGGCTGAAGCCTTTAGTATGCATTAAACATTCCTGCCTGCTTATCTTTCCTTCCATCTCTGAATTCCTTTCTTTGATGAGTAAGCAGTCTCAGATTCTCAGAGATCACCAAATATAGTTGTCAGCAAACTAGTGTCTGCTGGCCAAAGAGTGGCCCACTGCTAGTGTTTATAAATAAAGTTTTACTAGAACACAGACAAATCCATTAGTTTACGTACTGTTTATTGCTGCTTTCACACTATAGTGGCAAAATTGAGTAGCTCTGACAGAGTCATTTGGCAGACAAAGTCTAAAATAGTCTCGGTAAAGCATCTGTCTACAATGCGGGGGACCTGGGTTCGATCCCTGGGTTGGGAACATCTGCTAGAGAAGGAAACGGCAATCCACTCTAGTGCTACTGCCTGGAAAATCCCATGGACAGAGGAGTCTGATAGGTTACAGTCCATGGGGTTGCAAAGAGTCGGACACGACTGAGCGACTTCACGTCATGTGGTCTTTTAACAGAAAAATTTTACCAACTCCTGATCTAGAATCTTGGAGCTGGAACACTTTATAGATAACCCAGTGCATGGGTTTCCATTTTTAACTCTTCAAAAAATACAGTGTTCCTTTTTCCCTTTGACGTCTTTTGCCTTAAAAGTTTGTACCTACCAAACTGTAATTTACTAATTAAATAATTTAATGCACATAATGATGTTCAACCAGAATAGCTGCTCAGTGTGAGACCTCTTGTGGGGTAATATGCTCTTATTACCACAAGTGGGGTTACATTAAACTGCTATTATTGCTTTAAAAAAGTAAAGGAACAGTTTCCTTTAGACTGTGCACCCTAATTGAGAGGAACATAATTGATTTCAATCAAACTTTTTTTTTTAATTCAATAAAACTTTCAGATTCCTCTGACATCCTAAAGGACCCAGAGAGATTTTGGGATCCTAGGTTGAGGATTAAAATAGGTGAGAATAACAGCCTAGAGAGATTCTTGCTCAGTGTCACCAAATAAGATTGAACAGTGAATAAGACCCAGGTATTCAGACTCACCTTTCCATGTATTGCCTTGACAATTGCACAAATGAGTGGGAAGCCAAGATATAATGCTAAGCCACCTACAGTCTAGATAAGTATACACCTGTAAACAACATGGATTCCTGAGAGAGCTGGGATCCTCACGGAAGGATCAGGGTGAATCTAAACCTTGTAGACTAATAAATCTCTTGGGAAAAAATTTCTTTGTCTTTCTTTTTTAATTCATCATTTTTATTGAAGTATAATTACTTTACAAAATTTTGTTGTTTTCTGTCAAACCTCAACATGAATCAGCCATAGGAATTTCTTTAAAATAAAGGTAGAAAAATATCATATTTTAAAATGTTAATAGATACTCATTCTGGATGATACAGAGAGGGAAGGTGGGAGGGGGGTTCAGGATGAGGAACACATATACACCTGTGGTGGATTTATGTTTATGTATGGTAAAACCAATACAATATTGTAAAGTAAAAAATAATAATAATAATAATAAATACATGTATCATAAAAAAATAGATACTCATTCTGTTTCAATACCTAACTTTCTAAGGCACAACAAATTTAAAGCATCCTTAATCATTACCAGATAGTAAAACAATTGTGGAGTTTTCTGCATTCTCTGAAGGATTTCAAGCAATTGTTTTTTTCTCCATGTCACATTGTGTTTTCTTTCTAACTTCATCCATTTGGCAAGAAGGGCCTTCCTGTCACTGTGGTCTCCTTTCTCCCATAGTATGAAATTTTGCAGAATAGTTTGTTCAAGTTACCAGGAGTGATTCCAGAACTGTATGCTCCACATTCACTAGCAACTTTGGAAATGTTTTGCCTTGAAACAGGATTAAGCCTTGCACAAGTTGGACTGGGAAAGGCCCCACAAATTCCTTGGCAAAGAAGGATCAGAATCAAACTCTTCTATTTCTCCTTTAAATGTATTGCACAGTTGCTGTTGTTATTTTGTCACTTGTTTCATTTAGAAATAAAGTGTCAGTAAGGTTACAATAAACATTATTGAACATAGAAACACAAGGAAACTTTGTTTTAATTTACTAAAAATGTGAATAGGAAATAAAAATCAACAAAGAAACAGACATTGCCCCATAAATGATCTGAAATTTGTAACCTAGGAAACTCTTGTGAACACCTACCTCAACCTTTTAGAGACTAAGTCAACCAGATAGAGTAGTCAAGAACTTGGCCAAGTCAGGAAAGGAAGAACTCAAAAAACGAAGCAAAAACATCTGGGTCTAGTATACAAGACCATTGCTTTCCTCTGCCATAAAATGACAAAGAGAAGAACACCTTAGAAAACATTTCTATCCAGGCAACTCCATGAATTAATTATTTTGATGGGACTCCAGGATGTTCTTGGACCCTAAGCCTCCTGAGCCCAGTGCAGTGATATTCTGCTAAATCATATTATTACTGTCTTAACATATGTCTTCCTAAAGCATCTATATGTCTTCTTTGACATTACCATGGTATAATGATTTAATAGTAATTTAATAAATTGCATGCCTAATGCCTGCGTTAATTTCAATCATCTATTAAATATCAGGTCAATTATTTTCAAGTACCTGCCAGTGCCTGAAATGAAAGTGAAAGTAGCTCAGTCGTGTCTGACTCTTTGTGACCCCAAGGACTATATAGTCCATGGAATTCTCTAGGCCAGAATACTGGAGTGGGTAGCCTTTCCTTTCTCCAAGGGATCTTCCCAACCCAGGGATCGAACCCAGGTCTTCCTCATCTCGGGCAAATTCTCTACCAGCTGAGCCACAAGGGAAGCCCTGGAGTGGATAGCCCATCCCTTCTCCAAGGGATCTTCCCAATCGAGGAATTGAACCAAGGTCTCCTGCATTGCAGGCAGATTCTTTACCAGCTGAGCTTACCAGTGCATAGAACTGTAAAAAAAATGCTAGCAAAAACTCTTGAAAATGTCATGATCTTTGCACTTAAAGAACTTATAATTTTTGTATGAATGGATAGAAATTATTCTCTCCCTCTGATTGAAGGAACAGAAACACAGGTGGGTTAAATGATTAGCCAGGGTCATACAAGGAAAGTGAAGCAAGTGTTAAGCGGGAAATCAGTGCTCCTGGCTACAATCACATGTTCTCATCTCCACATGCAACTAGGCTTCCTTAATACTGCACATTTTTTTTTGTAACGTCCCTCCACCATGATCATATGTAGTACAAAATAAAATAATAGAACAATATTCAACTCTAGAACAAAATTTTCACATGTGCTGAAATTAACATTGCCTCAAAACAATGCAGTTCTGATTTCATAATAGAACAGAACTGAAACAAAAAAATAGTGATGTGAAAAACACATGTGATCAAAACTAAATTCTTTAATTGATATATGTATGTGCTTTTAAGATTAAAAAAGAACATGGTGAGTGGGAATAAGGGAATTTGATAAAGATAGTCAAAAGGTACCAACTTCCAATTATAGGATAAATAAGTACTAGGAATACAATATACAACATGCTAAATATAATTAACC